>JAGTXO010000017.1:585000-783396 GCA_019448385.1 Diacronema lutheri | reverse complement strand
CGGCCGGTCCGGCGGTCCTAACGCCCCTCGAGCTCACCGCGGCGGGCGGCGGGCGGCGCCGGCGGGCGGGCGACGGCCCGGCGCTTCGACCGTTCCAGGCACTTTTCGCCCTTACGAGCCCGAGTGCGGGCGCTTCGACGCCTCGGCCGACCGAGTGCCCCCCCCCCCCCCCCACGCGCGCTTAGACCGTTCCAGGCACTTTTCGCCCTTACGCGCTCGAGTGCGGGCGCTTCGACGCGCGACCGGCCCGGGTGCGGGGCGCTTCGACGCGCGACCGGCCCGAGTGCCCACCTCCACCCCCGGCGCTTCGACCGTTCCAGGCACTTTCCGCCCTTACGAGCCCGTGTGAGGGCGATTCGACGCGCGACCGGCCGAGTGACCCCAAGATCAGGCCGTAACACCTCGACAAACCGACGGAGAGGCAGAAAGCCCTTGCGAAGACCGAGCAGAGCGCGGAATGAAGCGAAGACACTCGGAAGCTCCGAGCAGGAGGCGCGCGGGAGCCGTGGCGCGACCGTCGGCACGGGCATAGAGAGCAGCCCGAGCCCGCCCCCGCCGCCGTCGCCGCCACCGTCGCCCCCTCCGTGCCCGTCGCCGCCGCCGTCGCCGCCACCGTCGCCCCCTCCGAGCCCGCCGCCGCCGCCGTCGCCACCGTCCGCCGCCGAGGACGAAGACCCCTCGTCGTCTCGCCCACCGCCTCTTTCCCTGCTCAGCTTCCCCCTGCTGCCGGTCCGACGAGCAACCGCGTGGGCGTGATCGTCGGCAGCGTTGTGGGCGGCGTGGGTGGCCTCGCCCTCGTCGGCCTCTTTGCCAGCGCCTTCTTGCAGATGCAAGCGACCGGGCATCCGATCACGGCTATCCTGGCGCACGCGTGGAGTCACTGAGAAAGGCCGCGAAAAACCGCGCAAGGCCTGGTGGATTTGCATCCGCGAGAGGCCGGCTGCGCATCGGCAGACCCAGCGGCACGTCGATGCCATTGGCAACGCACCTGACGGCGAGCTCGTCCTCTGCATTCACTGCACGGAAGACTTGCGGCCAGGTGCCGCCCTAGCGCGGCGGCCGCTCGCGCGACGCGCACGCGCACGACGCACAGTCAAAGCCGTGCGCCGCGCGCAGCTGCGCGCGCTCCTCGCCGCTCAGCGGCGCGCGCGCGCCCCCGCCGTGCCCGCCGTCGCCGCCGCGCCGCGCCGCGTCTGGTGGCCGCACGTACGCAATCGTCAGCTCGTCACCCGCACGCAGCGCACGGCGCGCGCGCAGCTCGGCGACGCCGCGCGCGCCAAAGGACGGGACGTCCGGCGCGTCGGCGTCGTCGTCGGCGAATTCAAAATCGAGCGTCGGCTCGCAGTCGTGGTTGAGCAGCGAGCCGACCGAAAGGAGCGCGACGCGCCGCTCGTCGGTGCGCACGAGGTTGGCGTGCAGTGCGCCGAGCGTCGCGCGCCACCAGCGCTCGTCGAGCGCGCCGGGCGCGAAGAGCTGCTCGGCGCCGCGCACCCGCGCCTCGGGCGCGCAAAAAGCGTCGCGTAGCAGCGCGTACTGCTCGGCCCAGCGCGCGGGCGGCGGCTGCGGCACGTGCGCGTGCAGCTGTGCGACGGCCGCCCAAAAGTCGTCAAACGACGGCGCGGCGGCGGCGGCGGCGGGCGCAGCGGCGGCGGCGGCGGGCGCGCCGGCGCCCGCGCCGTCGTCGACGGACGCCGTGAGCGAGTGCACGAGCATCTGCGCGACGAGGAGCGGGTATCGCACGCCCTCGCGCGCGCACGACTCACGCAGCGCACCGAGCGGCAGCCGCGCGAGCACGCGGTCGGCGAGCGCGCGCGGCGCGCCGGCGGCGCCAAGCGGCGCTGTCGGGTCGGCATGAATAAGCGGTCGCTCGCGGAAGACGCGCTCGCCCGCGACGAACGCGCGCGCCGCGACGAGCGAGCGTCCACGCTCGGTCGTCGCGATGACGCGCACGGCCGCCATGGGCGCTACTTATTAACGGCCCTGAGGTCCAAAAAGTTGCAAAGCCGGCGGCCCCAAACTGTGACACCCTCCTCGGCGCGAGAGCGCGGCCGACGCAATGGGGAAGGAGAAGGGGCGCGACGACTCCGACTTGCTCGATCCACACCTCACGGCAATCACGCAGGAGTACGAGATGCTCGAGGTCATCGGCAACGGCCACTTTGCAAAGGTGCGCAAGGGCCGCCACCGCTTGACCGGCCAGCTCGTCGCCGTCAAGATCATCACAAAGCCCGCGCCCGCAAAGATGAAGATGCTCAAGGCGGAGGTGGACATCATGACGAAGCTCGACCATCCAAATGTCGTGCGCCTGCACAAAGTTGTCGACACAGAGACCAAGCTGTGCGCGCGCGCGCGTGCGCGAGTCTCCACCAAGCGCGAGCGCGCGGCGCGCGGCGCGCGGCGCGCGTGGCGCGTGGCGCGCGACGGCGCGCGGCCGCGCGGGCCGCCGTGCGCTCTGCACGTGCGCTGTTGATGGACGCCGCTCGGGCGCGCGCCGTCGTCCGCTTGCGCGCCGGCGCTCGCTCGCACCGCGCCGCGCACTTTTCTGCACTCCGGGCTGCCGACCGCGCGCCTCACACCCGGCGCCGTAGCTACCTGGTGATGGAGCCACTCACACTCACCCTAACCTTAACCCTAACCCCAACCCGCCTGCCGCAGCTACCTGGTAATGGAGCTGCTCACAGGCGGCGAGCTCTTTGACCGCATCGTTGCCAAGGGCCACTACTCCGAGGCCGACGCGCGCACGCTCACGCGCACGATCGTCTCAACGATGGCGTACCTCCACTCACAGGTGGGGAAGGGATGGGAAGGGAGAGGGGGGGGGGGGGGGGGGGGGATTGCATGCTCGCGCTTCTCGCTTGACGGGCGGCGGTGGGGATCGTAACGCGCGCAGTGTCCTGCCCTGCCCTGCGCCTCGAGCTGCCCCTGCACGCCATGCCCTGCCCTGCGCCTCGAGCTGCCCCTGCACGCCATGCCCTGCCCTGCGCCTCGAGCTGCCCCTGCACGCCATGCCCTGCCCTGCGCCTCGAGCTGCCCCTGCACGCCATGCCCTGCCCTGCGCCTCGAGCTGCCCCTGCACGCCATGCCCTGCCCTGCGCCTCGAGCTGCCCCTGCACGCCATGCCCTGCCCTGCGCCTCGAGCTGCCCCTGCACGCCATGCCCTGCCCTGCGCCTCGAGCTGCCCCTGCACGCCATGCCCTGCCCTGCGCCTCGAGCTGCCCCTGCACGCCATGCCCTGCCCTGCGCCTCCGCCGCTGCCCTGAGCCGCCGGTGCGTTTCGGCGCATTCCCGCCGTCACGCAGGGCGTGGCGCATCGGGACCTCAAGCCTGAGAACATTCTCCTCGCAACCGATGCGGAGGACGCCGCGATGAAAATCACCGACTTTGGCCTCAGCCGGCTGATTGACGAAACGTCGCTGATGACGACGGCGTGCGGCACGCCCGGCTACGTCGCACCCGAGGTGCATGCGCGGCGGAGGGCGGTGGCGTGCGGGCTGCCTGCGGCGTGCGTTGGTTGCGGGGGCAGGGCGGGACCGTGCGAGCACCATTCGGCACCGCCGTTACACACGCCGTTACGCCCGCCGTTACACTCGTGGCGCTATTCTTGGCCGCGCAGGTGATTACGCACGAGGCCTATTCGACGCAGATCGATATGTGGAGTGTGGGCGTGATCGTGTACATTCTCCTCTGCGGTTTCCCGCCATTTTACGGCGAGAACGATGCACAGATGTGCGCGCGGATGCGCCGCCCTGTCCACTGCGCCGCCCTGCCCCTCCCCCCCCCCCCCCCCTTCCCCCCCCCCCCCCCCCCCCCCCCCTCTCACATCTCCATCAGCACCGCCCAACCCATGATCTCGCCCCTTTACCCCCCCCCCCCCCCCCCCCCCCCCCCCCCCCCCCCCCCCCCCCCCCTTCCCCCCTTCTATCCCCCCCTTTCACCCCGCCTTGTAGGTTCCGCAAGATCCGCTCGGCTCAGTACAAGTTCCTCGCGCCCTACTGGGACGGCATCTCGGCGGAGGCGAAGGACTTTGTCGCAAAATTGCTCGTCGTCGACCCGCACAAACGGATGACGGCCAGGGCGGCGCTCTCGCACGAGTGGCTCGCACTCGAGCACGTGTCCACGCGCAACCTCTTCGGCATCGAGGCCGCCACCGAGTCGTTGCTCGGCGCGCTCTCCCTCGCGACGGGCAACGGCGGGTCGGCCACGGCCGCCGCCAAGGGCGAGGCCGGCAAGGCGGCGCCCGAGGGCGGCGGGCACGATGGCCACGCGCAGGCCGCCGCCGCGTCCGACGGCCACACGCCGTCCGACCCGCGCCGCATCTCCGTCGCTGCCGACGGCGGCCACGCGCCCGCGTGCGTCGCGCCACTCGGCCCGCCCACCGATCGCACGGCAGACGGCCTGGGCGCCAAGCGGAGCATGCAGCAGCTCTTCCGCGAGTACAACTTTGAGCGAAAGGTCTCGGGACACGAGCAGATCCTGCGCGCCTTCAGGCTGCCCGCCGACGCAAAGTGCGCAACGCAGCCCCGCCAGCCCCGCCTGCCCCGCCAGCCCCGCCAGCCCCGCCTGCCCCGCCTGCCCCGCCTGCCCCGCCAGCCCCGCCAGCCCCCTGCCCCGCCTGCCCCGCCTGCCCCGCCTGCCCCGCCTGCCCCGCCTGCCCCGCCTGCCCCGCCTGCCCCGCCTGCCCCGCCTGCCCCGCCTGCCCCGCCTGCCCCGCCAGCGCAGCCGCCGACGCTCCGCCCTCGCCCCGGGCGGCCCCGTGCGCGTTGCGCCCTGCGTGGTAGGATACTGGACAAGTACCAGTGTGGCCTCGAGAACAAGCCCGGTCGGCTCTACCTCGCCTCGTCGCACCTCTGCTTCATCGCCCTCTCCGGGCATAAATATGCCGTGCCCCTGGTGCAGATTGCTCAGCTTGTCAAGGTGCCCAACCCCGCACGCAGCACCGTGCACGCCGCCCAGGCCTGCTCCGCCCTGCCTTGCCCCGCCTTTCCCGCGATGCCCACCCATCCACCCCTCCTCCCCCCTTTCAGGCCAAGCGCTTCCGTTTTTCTCCCGGCCACGGCCACTCTATCCACGTCATCACGCACGACAACAAGCTCTGGCAGTTCACAGGTCCGCAGCCCAGCCCTCGCAGCCCTACCCTCGCATCCCACCCTGCCCCGCTTCGCATGTGCCAATGACCCCGCCGCCCTCGCCGCCCACCGCGCCGCACGCACCCGCCTCACGAGCTCCCCCCCCCCCCCCCCCCCCTTCTCCATGCGGTGCCAGGCGTGCTGCACCGCGACGAAACGTTGCAAGCCATCTTGCGCCAGTGCCACTCTGTCAATGTGCACCCCGAGGTGTTTGACGTCGGCAATGCGCCGCTTGCGAGCCAGGCGGGCGGGAGCAACCCGTCGTCGCAACCCGGCAGCCGGCGGCCGTCAATCACGATGCCACCGTCTGCGAGCATTCCAGTCCACGGCGCGCCCTGAATAAGCGTATGGGTACGTGCCTTAGTTGAGCGCGCGCCCTGAACAAGGACCGGGGGTTCCCGCTGCGCCATCGCCCACCGGTCACCGGCGCTGCATCGCGCCCGCGGCCGGCGGCGCGCCGGCGCGCGCGTGCTCGACGATCAGGTGCTCGAGCTTGGCGAGGCGGGCGCCCATATCGGAGACGAGGCAGCACGGCGCGCAGATGCAGTTGATCGGTAGCGCGCACGTCCAGCCCAGCGGCAGCATTCCAGTTGACGACGAGCGCGCCGTGACGACGACGCCGGCCGCGCCGCCCGGCGCCGCGCTCAGCTTGAAGCGAACGAGGTCAAACCAGCCGCGCGGCGTCCAGAGCCAGACGACGACGCGGCCGCGCTCAGCCACACGCACCTCCATCCGCTGCGACTCGAGCCGCTCGTCCAGCTCGTCAACCGGCGGCGGCGGCGGCTCTTTCATCAACAGCTCGATCGCGCCCGCGACGACGGCGTGCGCCTCGTCGAGCGTGACGCCAGATAGCGTGAAGGTGCGCGTCGCGTCGCGCAGTACGTAGCACGGCGTCCACAGCGCTGGCTGCAGCTTGGCCGCGATCGGCGCGAGGCGTAGCGCCTTGGCGTCGCGCGCGCGCTGCTCTGCCATGTCGCCGAGTAATGGGCTTCACCCTCGATCCGCTCCCTTAACAAGTTGACCCCCGGAGAGGGAGCATGGGGCGCACTTTCCTCATCGGTCCCTGACGACACCGAGCGCTTGGTGTGACTAGGGCGGTCGGGCCGCTCGCGTTCCACGGGCCTACTCGCACTCGGGCACGACGGGCTCGCGGCGCTCAAACGCGTAGCCAAGCGCGGCGAGGTCGCCGGCGAAGAGTGTGCTGGCCATCATCGCGCTCGCGTTGCTAAAAAACGCCGAGTAATGCCGTCGCCCACCGCGCCGCGCGAGCCGCCGGCGGCGGCGGCCGAGACCGAATGCGGCGAGCTGCGCATTCGGCGCGGCGCGCAGCAGCGGCGCGCAGCCGACGATGCCAAGTGCGGCGCACAGGCGCGCGTAGTCTTCGTCGAGGCGCTCGGCGCGGAGGAGCACGCGCACGACGCGCCCGCCGCCCGTCGGCTCGGCCAGCTCACCAGTCCGGCCATCGACAAGGAATTTGGCTTGCGGGCAGCTGCCCGCCTCGTGCCCGCCCGGGCAGCCCGTCGAGACGACGGCGGCGGCCGACGCGGCAGCGGCGGCGGACACACGCTGCGCGGGCGGCGCGCGGCTCGCCGCCACCGCCGCCACATGGCGCGCATACTGCTCCGCCGCCGCGACGATGAGAACACGCCGGGCCGCTGCCTTGCGCAAAAAGGCGTGTAACGCCGCGCACCTGCCTGCGTTCGTGCGCCCACCCGGCGAGATGGCGCCGGAGTGCGCGAGGGCGCGCTCGAAGGGAGAACGGACGACGGCGAAGGTGAGCAGCTGTGACCACGCCTTGAGCCCGAGCGCCCCGCGCAGCTCCGCCGCCGTGCGGTAGCCGGGCGCCGCCCAGCCCAGATCGGCGCGTGCGGCGCCGGCGGGCGTGCTGTTGGGCGCAGGGACGTGCGCGAACGGCGTGCTCGCCACGCCCGCCACGGTGACGGGCTCGCCCGCCGGCAGCAGCGCGAGCGGCACGTGCGCGCCGTGAATGTTGACGGCTCCCCACGAGTCGCGCGTGAGCGACAGACGGACGGCCGTCGCACGGGCGCGCGGCACGTGGACGAGGAGGCACGGCGCGGGCGCACCCGCGCGCGGCGCGCTGCGCTCGAGCAGCGCCACGCCGTCGAGCACGTCGAGCGCCGCCGACGCGTTGCGCAGGCACAGCGCGTGGCACGCGGAGAGGGGCGGCGGGAAGGTAAAGGGCTTGGCGCCCGCGCCGCCGCGGGCGGCGGCGCCGCGCCGCTTGGTTGCGCGCGCCTGCGCGATGAGGCGCATCTGCGGCAAGCACGCGCTCGCGCACGCCGCCACCTGCGCGCCCGTCTGCGCCTTCACCGCCGCGAGCGAGGCGAGCAGCGCGAGGAGCATGCTGCCCACCATGCGTATGGGAACGCCACACCACGGAAGCGTTCACAACAATGCCCGCGCCGCGGCTGCCCGCGCTCGTGCTCATGCTCGCCGCGGTGGGCGACGGTGCGGCGGGGCTGGCGCTGCCGCACGCGGTACTCGACGCGGCACGCGCGCGGTATGCGTGCAAGAGCTTCGACCCGTCGCGCCCCGTCGAGCCCGCGCAGCTCCGCCTCCTCGCCGACGCGGCGCGCGCGGCGCCGTCGTCGTTCAACGTGCAGCCGTGGCGGTGCGTGCTCGTCTCGTCGGTGGAGGGGCGCGCGGCGCTCGCGCGCGGGATGCTCGGCGCGAACGGCCAACGCGTGCTCGAGGCGCCGCTCGTCGCCGTCTTCGCCGCTGACCTGCGCGCGTGCGGCCGCGCGGCGCGCGTGGCGGCCCTCGCGGCCGCGGTCGGCGCGCCGGCCGCGTTCGTCTCGCGGCTGCCCTTCTACGTGTCGCTCTTCTCGTCGGGTTACCGGCTGGGGCTGCTCAAATGGCCGCTCTTCGTCGCCAAGCGCCTCGCGATGGCGCTGCTCGGCGTGCTGCGCGCCGTGCCCAAGCTGTCGACGCCCGAGACGTGGGCATTTAAGAACGCGATGCCCGCGGTCACGCACCTGATGCTGCAGGCGGCCGAGCTGGGGCTCGCAACGCTGCCGATGGAGGGCTTCGACGAGGGCCGCGTGCGCGCCGCGCTCGCCATCCCGCGCCGCTACGCCATCCCGTGCGTCGTCGCCGTCGGCCACGCGTCCGAGCGAGCGGCGGCCGCGCCGCGCGCCGGCCGCTTTGAGTTTGACGAGCTCTTCGCGGCCGAAACGTTTGGCGCGCCGTGGGTGCCGCCACCCGCGCCGCTGCCCGCGGCCTGAGTCAAACTGACCTGAGAGGTGCGGCGAACGACAAAAAACACGCGTGTGACTGTCGCAACTACCACACACAGAAACTGGGGGCAGTCGTGAGTCTCGTCATCAGGAGACGTGCCCGATGGCCGCCCTCGTCCTCGCGGCCGCGCTGCGAGCCGCGTGCGTGGGCGCGCGCGCGGCGCCGCTCGTCTCGCCGTGGCTCGGTGGCGCGCGGCCGCTCGCGCTTGTGTGTCGCGCGCGCGCGCTATGCGCCGCGTCGGACGCGCCCCGCGCCGGCGCGCCGGCGGACGCGGGCAGCGCCGACGACGGCTTGGCCGGCGCAGCGGCTGACGCCGACGCCGACGAGTGGGCGGCGCTCGGTATGGCGCCCGAGCTGCTCAACGCGGTGGTCGGTACGCTTGGCCACGCGCGGCCCACGCCCATCCAGGTGCGCGCCTTTGCTGCGATCCGCGACCCGGCCGCGCGCGACGTCGTGATCGCGGGCGAGACGGGGATTGGCAAGACCCTCGCCTACCTGCTCCCCGCCCTCGACGCGCTGCTCGTCGAGGCGGCGGGCGCGGACGCGCATGCGGAGGGTACGACCGCCGCTGCCGCCGCCGCCGACGACGAAGATCATGACGATCACGACGCGTCTGGGCGCGAGCTGCGTGGCGCGCTGCTCGTGCTGCAGCCCAACGCGGACCTCGCCTACCAGGCGGCGGCGGTCGCGGCCGCGCTGCTGCGCGGCACGGCGCTCGACGGCGGCGTGCTCAACCTGCACGAGCCGCACGAGTTTGCCGCCGTGTCACGCGCGCACGTCCTGCTCGGCACGCCGCCACGCCTGCTCGACGCGCTGCTCGCGCACGCCGAGCGGCTCGGCCCGCGCGTGCGCTGCGCGGTGCTCGACGAGGCGGACGCGCTGCTCGCCGGCAGTTTCAAAGTGGGCGCGCGCCAAAAGTATCCCGTCGAGCAGCTCCTCCTTGCCCTGCGCCAGGAGCGCCGCGCGCGCGCGCGCGAAGCCGCCGACGGCGCGGGCGCGGACGGCGCGGACGGCGCCGCGCCGCCCCCCCGCCCGCTGCAGCACGTGCTCGTCGGCGCAACGGTGCCCGCGCACGGCACGCGCAACGTGCGCGCGCGTGTCGACCAGCTTTTTCCGAAGGCCGCGTGGGTGCAGACCGCTGGCCTTCACTCGATTGTCGAGCGACTCGATGTGCGTTTCGTCCGAATCGGCGGCGATGGCGATGGCGATGGCGATGGCGATGGCGATGGCGATGGCGCTGGCGATGGCAATGGCGATGGCGATGGCGGAGCGGGCGGGGGGCGTGGCGTCGAGCGCGCGCGCGATGAGGCGCTCGCCGCGGCGCTCGGCACGCGCGCGGACGATGGCGGCGGCGACGGCGGCGACGGCCAGACGCTCGTCTTCGCCAACACGCTGCCCGCCGTGTCACGCGCGCTTGTCGTGCTCGAGGCGCTCGGCGTGCGCGCCGCACCCTTCCACAAGAACGTGCCCGTGAGCGAGCGGCGTGAGACGCTCGCGCGCTTTGCGGCGGGCGAGCTGCGCGTGCTCGTCTCGACCGGCCTCGCCGCGCGCGGCCTCGACCTGCCCGCTGTCGGCCATGTGATCGAATTTGAATTCGCGCAGAATGTTGTCGAGCACCTGCACAGGGTCGGCCGCACGGCGCGCGCGAGCCGCGCGGGCCGCGCGACGTGCCTCGTCGGGCCGACGGACGCGGACCTTGCTCGCGCGATCGAGGCCGGGCTCGATGCGGGTACGGGCATCGAGGGTGCCGTCAGCCGTAACCGCTCCTTTCGCCATCGGCTCAAGCGGTCAAGTGCACGCGCGGGCGCGGGGTTGGAACTGGCCAGGGCGGAAGAGGGCGTCGAGGAGGCGGCGGAGGATTCAGCTCGTCCGCGTGGATGACGGGCGCTGGGGGAGTGCATCCACTTGCGGTCTGAAGCGGCAGCGCGCCCGCTGGCCGGAGGTGACTTCGCGGGGGGGGGGGAGGGAGGAGGAACCACTTTCTCGAGGTGTCTCGCAATTGAGAAACGATGACGACAGCGTGCGGACAGCGGACTGGCGACTGGGGGTTGGACGAGCACCTCGCGCTCGCCATCGCGGACAACGTCCCCACGCCGGACGCCCGCCGCCCGGTGTGAGCGCAACGTAGCGTAGCGCAGGGCGCCAAAAGAAGGGGGGGGGGGGGAGGCAGTGGGCGCCTTTCGGTGTTTGGTGGCCGGGTGGCGCGCGCATGTATTTGCGCTCAGCGCCGGCGGTCGGCCGTGGTCGTCGGCATGCACTCGTCGGGGCAGACGAAGGGCTCGGGCTCAGGGCTGGGCGTCGGCCGCGCCGGCATGTGCGGCCGGAAGCTGCCGAAGAGGAGGCGGCGGCGCACACGGCGCGACTCGCTCGAATCGAGGTGCATCTCGATGGGTTCGCAGCCGGCCGGGCACGTCGGCGCCTCGCACATGTACCGCGCCTCCGCCTTGGCCACCTTGAAGACGTGGAGCGAGCTCGTCGCCGCGCCCGCCACGATGAGCGTGTCGTACCCCGTGGGCGAGACGGCGGCGGGCAGGAACTCGAGCGCCTCGGGGTCCTTGAGGTACGCGGTCTGCGCCGAGCAGTTGTGCACGGCCTGCATCGAGAGGAAGACGGGCGACGTCGGGTCCGTCGCGTCCCACACCTGCGCGCCGCGCCACGCCGCCGCGCCGAGGCGGAGCCGCCGTCCGCGCGCGTCGCGCGGCGCGTGAGGCGCGTGAGGCGCGCGAGCGGCGTGCGGTCCGCGCGACGCTCCGCGCGGGTCGCCGCCCTGCCGCCCTGCCGCTCTGCCGCCCGCGCCGCGCGACGCGCGCGGGCGGCGGCGCGCACAAAGATGACGGACGCGCGCTCCGCGGCGGCGAAGATGTAGGTGCGCCCGTCGATGGTGCCGACGGCGAGGCCCTCCGCCTCGACGCCCTTGTCGTCCGAGCGCGTGTCGGCGTCGGCGGCGTCGCCCTGCGAGTTGAAGTAGGGGCGCAAGTGCGTGCTGTTCATCATGAGCACCTCCATCATGTTGCCCGAATCCCAGACGAGATCGCCCGTCGCCGCGTCGACGATCGAGACGGAGCGCGCGCCGTACGAGAAGAGCTGCGTGTACTCGCTCTCGTTGTTGAGGCCGCGCGTGGTCGTCACCTTGAGCCGCCCGAGTTCCGAGGTCGCCTGCAGCGTCGCCGCGTTCGGGAACGCGGTCGGGTCGAGGTCGAGGTCGCGCACGCGCTCCTCCTCCGTCGTGCCGTCGTAGTCCTGCGAGTCGCCCTCGTTGGCCGTCACGATGTAGTCCTTGCCGCCCACCCGGATCGTGTGCATCGTGTCCGGCTGGAACATGGACCACACGTTGGCCCACGCCTTCTGGTTGCCGATCAGCGTGCCGCCGCCCGGCCCGTCGCGGTCGGACACATCGAAGCGCAACGTCTCCATCGAGCGGAAGCCGAGCGGCCAGATGTCGGTGAAGGCGTTCGTCGCGAGGTCGAGCACGGCGATGGCGTTTGCCTCCTGGCACGCAACGTACGCGGTGGTCGAATCGGAGGAGTAGGTGATGTACTCGGGCTCGAGCGCCTGCGCGACCGTCGTGCCCGGCTTGAGCACGACCATCGGCATCTGCACGCCCTTGCTGAGCAGCTCCGCCGACCGCCCGTTGAAGGCGTCGAAGCCCACAAAGGTGGAGCTGATGCTCGTCGAGTCGGTCCAGTCGTTGTTGGACGAGCGGAAGATGGTGACGCCGCCCACGCCGTCAAAGCTCACGTCCGAGTTGGGCTCCGCCTCGACCGCGACCTGCAGCGACGAATAGTCGGGCGAGAAGGAGAGGTGGTCGGGCAGGTAGCCGAGGACGCTCATCTCGAAGAGCGGCTCCGTCGCGGTGGTGAGGGTCGAAACGTCGAAGAAGGAGACCGAGCCGTGCTGGTCCACGTTCCCGGCGTTTGGCTCGCGCTTGCCGTTGTCCACGGCGACGACGAGCACGCCGTTGCCCACCGTCACCGACTGCGGCGTCGCGCTGAGCCCATTTGCAATGTTGAGCGGCGACGCGGGGAGCGAGTGGACGAGCGTGAATATGCCGTCCGCGCTGAGCTCAAAGATCTTCACCTGCTGGCCCACATCGTCGCACACCGCCACGAGGCCGTTGCCCACGTACTTCAGGAATTCGGCCGCGCCGCGCTCCGTCGGGTCGGCGTCGCGGCCCGTCTCGATCGAGAGCGTCGAGACTGGCACGAGGTTCAGGCTGGGCACCTCGGCATCGACGCGGTTCTGCGACGTCGGGAAGAGGGTCGTGTGCCAAACGAGGTCCTTCACCGTCTGCGCCGCGGCGCCACCGGCGATCAGTGCGAGTGCGAGCGTGCGCAGCATCGCCTCGTCTCGGGGTCAGGGGCGAGGCTGCACAGGGCGATTTGCCGACGGGGAAAATATCTTGAAATCGGCACGTCCTTTTAGAAAAGTTTAACCGCGGTGAAAACTCAAAACTGAAAAACTGAGACGCTTGATGTGCCTAGACTGAACTGGCTCGCGGGCCGGCGACCCGACCGGCAATTCACGACGTCGGCACGAGCACCGAATGCGAGCGCGAATGCGAGCGCGCTGGTGCCCAATTCGCGGCGATTTGGCGCGGCGCGCTTGCACATGGCGCCGCCACGGGCCGCTGGACACCGACAGCGGCGCGCGCGCCAATGTCTCGCGCCGCGTCTCGCGCTCGAGCCGACGCGTGCGCGCGCAGTGGCGCATGCGCCACCCGTCGACGAGATGCATGCACCCATGCCCCCGGAGCCCGTGCGCCGCCGACGTGCGGCGCCTGTGGGCGCGGCGACGAGCGGCAGCCGCCGGCAGGGCGCGACTCGCCGCCATCGCGCTGCGTTTCAAACCGCGCGCTTTTCCCCCAAAATCCCAAATTAACCGCGCGCGATTCGCCATGCTCGCCCTGTCCGTCGCGGCGCTGGCCTACAACGCGCCGCTGAGCGCGCGCGCGGGTGTGCGGCCGGCCGTCTCGATGATGGCCAAGTCGCAGTCGGTACCGATGGTTGAGGCCAACCCGGTCATCGCCGGCCTCCCCGCGTCAGTCGGCTTCGACCCGTTGATGCTCGCCAACGCGCAGACGCTCCCGTGGATGATCGAGGCGGAGCTCAAGCACGGGCGCGTGTGCATGCTCGCGGTGCTCGGCTGGGTCGCGGTCGACTTGGGCTTCCACTTCCCCGTCGACCACTTCCAGGGGCTCACCTCGCTGACCGCGCACGACGCGACGGTCAAGTCTGGCGACATGTTCCGCCTCTTCCTCTTTGCGGCGCTTCCGGAGACGCTCGCCTTCGGCAAGACGGTCGAGATGCTGATGGGCAACGGCAAGGTGCCGGGCGACCTCGGCTTTGACCCGCTCCACTTCAAGGGCAGCCCCGACTACGTCAAGCTGCAGGTGAACGAGATCAAGAATGGCCGCCTCGCGATGCTCGCCTTCTCAGGCATCGTCACGCAGGCCGCGCTCACCGGTGCGCGCCACGCGGCGCCGCGCGCTCGACGCCTCCCCCGCTTTGCACGCGCGCGCGCGCGCCACGGATTGGCAGACCGCGGCGCCAACGGGCGGGACGGCGCGCGGCGTCGGCGCGCGGCGTCGGCGCGCGGCGTCGGCGCGCGGCGTCCAGCGTGCGCGTGCAGGCTTTTGCACAAAGCGAGCGCGGCTCACCTCCCCATGGCCCGCGCTCCGCCTGCTGCCGCGCGCGCGCACGCAGGCAAGGGCTTCCCGTACTTCTGAGCCGTCCGCCAGGCAAGGGCCTCGTCCCGCGCGACATGCGCGCACGGCAAAGCGCGGCCCCTTACTGCGCGCCTGAGGGTCGAGCCGTATTTCACGTCGGTAGTGTACAGAGCTGAAACGACGGCCTCCTGCCCGCCCGCCTTCGGGTTCAGCTCTCAGCGCCGCTTTTTGGAGATGGGGCGTGGCGCGCGCGTTGGTACACGCTTCTCGCCCGCATCCTCGAGCTCCTGGGCGATGCGCTCAAACTTGCTCGCGAGCCGCTCTCGCGCCTCGTTGCACTCAGCCACCGCAAAATAGCTCCCCGCGTTCTCCGCCGCGACGCCGTCGGCGCCGCCACGCGCGCGCCGCGCAGCGAGTGCGTCGCGCGATCCGAAGTGACGCGTCGAGTTGGCGTGGTCCGAGAAAAGAACGGCCGGGTGGCTCGCGCCGATGGGCTGGCGCGTCACCGCGTCGAGCGCGTACACGCCCGTGTTCGCGTGCAGCGACTCGCGCCGCGCGTGTGCCGAGACGGCGGGAAGGGCCACCGACGCGCGCTCCGACCAGCAAAGCGATGGGTCGGCGCCGTCGACGCCTGCGCCGCGCGCGGGGTGGGGGGTGGGGGGGGGGGGGGGGGGGGAGAGGTTGGGGGGTGTGGAGGGTGTGGGGTGGGGGGTGGGTGGGGGGGGGGGGGGGGGGGGGGGGGGGGGGGGGGGGGGGGGGGGGGGGGGGGACGCACGCGGTCGCGGCCGAGGGCGCGGGTGATTGGCCGTTACCAACGTAACCGACTGTGCGCGCCTCGTCCTGGAAGGCTGGCGTGCGGTACCCGCCAAGCGCCTCAGCCAATGAGATCATCCGTCGGTTACTCCCCTTCTCCGAGATGTCGAAGAGCAGGTGGGTCCGCCTGACGGGCACATGCGACGGGGCGCGGCGATGCGCGCACACGGCGGCCGCGTGGGCGGCGGCGGGGCGGCGGCGGGGCGGCGGCGGGGCGGCGGCGGGGCGGCGGCGCGGCGGCGCACCCGTTGAGGGGCGGCGAGACGGTGGCAAGGACGTGCGCAAGGAGCTGCGAGCCGATGTGGCTGCCTCCGGGCCTGGCGCAAATGATGTCGACAGTGAGGACAGTCGGGTAGTAAAGGTGAGACGAGAAACGTGTCCCCTCGTCAAACGAGTTGCGCCGGTCGTAACTGGGCGGCGGATGGGGTAGGGGCAGGGGCGAAGGCGGGGTATTGGGGGGGTATTGGGGGGAGGGTGGGGATGGGGGGGGGGGGGGGGGGGGGGCGGGAGGCTGCAGTGCCGCAGCGCATTGCAGCGCGCAGGCGCGGCGCGGCGCAGCGCCCCGCGTGCGCCTCACGCGGGGCGTGGCATTTTGTGCGCAGCATGCCGTTCTCCAAGATAGAAGCGGCGATCCTCCTGGTTGCGCTCAGCGAGGGGCTGAAACTGCCCTGCCGTCCATGGCGGCTGGAAGTCATGCACCACAACCAAACCTGAGCTCAAGTCGCAAAGAGGGGGAGAGGGGGAGAGGGTGGGGGGGGGGGCAGTGCATTCCTGCACGCGTCAGCGCAGGGCAGGGCAGCACAGCGCAGCACAGCACAGCACAGCACAGCGCAGCGCAGCACAGCACAGCACAGCACAGCACAGCACAGCACAGCGCAGCGCAGCGCAGCACAGCACAGCACAGCGCAGCGCAGCACAGCACAGCACAGCACAGCACAGCGCAGCACAGCGCAGCGCAGCACAGCACACCCAAGCACCGGACAACCCCACCCAAGCACCGGACAACCCCACCCAAGCACCGGACAACCCCACCCAAGCAGCGGACAACCCCACCCAAGCACCGGACAACCCCACCCAAGCACCGGACAACCCCACCCAAGCAGCGGACAACCCCACCCAAGCACCGGACAACCCCACCCAAGCAGCGGACAATCCCACCCAAGCACCGGACAACCCCACTTAAGGACAACCCCACCCAAGCACCGGACAACCCCACCCAAGCACCGGACAACCCCACCCAAGCAGCGGACAACCCCACCCAAGCACCGGACAACCCCACCCAAGCACCGGACAACCCCACCCAAGCACCGGACAACCCCACCCAAGCACCGGACAACCCCACCCAAGCAGCGGACAACCCCACCCAAGCACCGGACAACCCCACCCAAGCAGCGGACAACCCCACCCAAGCACCGGACAACCCCACCCAAGCACCGGACAATCCCACCCAAGCACCGGACAAACCCACCCAAGCACCGGACCGCCGCCTGGCAGCGCGCGCGCCGGTCTGCCCGCAGCCGCCGCCAGCGCGCATTCGCGTCGGCCCTTTCGCCTATACTCTCCACACCCCTCCCCCCCTTGCCCTCTCTGCCCCCCTGCCCTGCCCCCCCCCCCCCCTCCCCCCCTCCCCCCCCCCCCCCCCAACCCCCCCCCTTCCCCCCCTGCCCCCCTCCCTCGCCGCACCGTGGATCTCGAGCGTGGCCACGTGCACGAGGACGAACGGCTCGACAACCGCGAGCCCGCTCGGCTGTGAGTGCTGCACGAAGAAGTCGCGCTGAATCCACAGGACACCCTCCCGGACTGCGAGCTCGAGCAGCAGCCTGTCCTGCTCGCCCTCCGCCCACAATGAGCCCTGCCGCACCAGCCGGTTGTAATCGCATTTGGCGAGCACGCAGTAATCCGAGTACCTGCGCGCACGCCACGCACCGGTGACGCGCCGGTGACGCGCGCCGGTGACAAGCGGCGCGCGGCGCGCGTGCGCGGCCGAGCTGAGCGGCGGCAGCGGCGAGAAGCTGCCCCTTTTCCTGCATTGTGCCCCCCCCCCCCCCCCCCCCCCCCCTCCCCTCCCCTCCTCCACATGCCGCCCGCTCTCCGCCTTGCCGCCGGGCGGGCCGCGCCCCGCCGCTGCCCGGCCAGCGGCGGCCCGCCCGCCCTCCCGGCAGCGCGACACGGCGACACAGCGCAGCGGCGCGCACGGTGCATAGGAGCGGAGCGCATTGAGCGCAGCGTTCAGCCTGGCCTGCGTGCGACTGGCTTCCTCCTCCGCACGGCCGCGCGTCACAGCGAGCGCGCGGAGGGGGGCGAAGGCCATCCTCGACGCGAGCGCGGCGCACAGCGCGTGGAAGGACGCCTCAAAGGCGCCGAGCAGCGCCGACGCCGCCGCCTCCGCCGTCAAGCTATAGACGCATTCACTGCCGTAACGGTCCGCCTCGACCACCGCGAGTCGGCGCGCGCCGTGCGCCGCGAGGCACGCGCGCAGCGACGCGCGCACCGCCGCCGCCACCTCCGCCAAGTTGAAAAACGGCGCGCGCGTGCGCGCGTCGGCGAGGAGCGCACGCGCGCCGCCGCCGTCTGCCGCCGCGCCGCGCCCGTCGAGGGGCGCCCACGCCTCCTCCTCCGCCACCGCCTCCGCCTCCGCCTCCGCCCTCGCCTCTGCCCGCGCCTCCGCCTCCGCCTCCACCGCCGCCTCTGCCTTCGTCTCCGCCTCCGCCTCCGCCTCCATCTCGTCGCCGCGCGGACAGCCACGGCGGCCCGAGCGCGCGCCCACGCCGCCCACAACGCACCCCGCGCAGCCACCACCAAGGTCGCTCTCTCCCTCGTCCTCATCGTCAACGAGCGGCAGGACGGGCGCGTGCGCGCGCAGCCGCGCGGCGATGGCCTCGAGCGACGCGACAACCGACCCCCTCGCCCGCCCCGCCCGCCGCGCCGCCCGCCCCGCCGCCGTGTGGCGCGAGCGGCGGGCGCGCCGACGGCACGTCCATACCGTCCGCGACGACCGTTGGCCAAAACGGTTTCAACTGCCGGCCGAGCGATGCGACCAGCGCGGCGAGGCGGCGAACGGCGCAACGCTCGGCGACGCGCGCGCGCGCGCTCAGCGCCGGCGGCGATGGCGTCGCCGCCGGCGCGAGCTGACGCGCGTGGCGCTGCTCGCCGCCACCGCCGCCGGCCGCAGCGGCGCCGTCTGCGCCGCGCTCGTCGCCGCCACCGTCAACGGGCACATCCGCGCCGTCCGCGTGGGCGTGGCTCGCGCGCGCAGCCATGCGCACGCCACCGCCGGTGTGCACAGGCCCTCGGGTCGCGTGCACAGCGTCGCTGCCGGCGTTGCCGCAATTCGGGTCGTCACCGTCGCCGTCGCCGTCGCCGTCGTCGCCGCCCGTGCCGTCACCGTCACCGTCACCGTCGCCACCGCGCCCCCCATCGCCATCACCACCGCCACCGCACGTGCCGGCGTGCGGCGCGTGTGGCGGCGCGGCGGGCCGCGCGCGCGCGCGCGCGTGCGCGCCCGCCACGCCGGCGGACAGCATGGCGGGCGCGGCGAGGTAGGCGGGCAGCGGCGCGTGCGTCGGCGGCGGCCGTGCGGGCAGCAGCGGCAGTGCGTGCAGTCGCAACGTGCCCATCTTCTCCTGCAGTTCCGACCGCGCAGTCGGTCGGAGCAGCCGCAGACGCACGCGACGCACGCCCCCATCGGGTAGCCACGCGGGCACGCCGAGGGTCCGCTCCTCCACCTGATCGCCGCACAGGCCCTCGGGCCGCGTGCACAGCGTCGCCGCCGGCGTCGCGCGCGCAGCCGCCGCCGCCGCCTCGTCCGTCGCAGCCGCCGCGGCGAGCGCGGCGTTGGCGCGCTCCACGCGGGTCCGCTTTCCCGTCGCGTCGAGGCGAGCAAGAGTCGCGGCGGCACCGAGATAGTCGGCGGGCGGTAGGAGCTGCCGCGCGAATGGTGCGCGTGCCGCCGCCGCTGCGACGCCGCCGCTCGCCGCCCCCGCGCCACCGTCCGCCGCGCCGTCGAGCGCGGCCCGCGGCGGCGCAGACGGCGGCGGCGCGGGCGGCGGCGACGGCGGCGCAGCGGCGGCGGCGGCGGCGGCAGCCGCGCCGTTCGCGACGCACGCCGCCACGTCGATCCCCGTCGCCGCCGCCGTCTGCGCCGCCGCGGGCCGCGGCGAGCAAGGCGCGTCGCACGTCACGCGCGCGCCCGCTTCGCCACCGCCGCTGCCGCCGTCGCCACCGTCGCCGCCCGCGCCCGCCTCCGCCGCCACCTCCGCGAGGCCGCCGGCGTTCGCCGCCGCCGCGCCGCCCACGCCGCGAGCCGCGGCCGGTGCCGCTGCGACAGGAGCGCGCGCGTGTCTCGCCGCGCGCGCCGCGCCGCTGCCAGCCGCGGCTCGCGCGCCACGCGCGCCGGCGGCCGCCGCCGTGGCCGCCGGCGCCGCGGCCGGCGCGGCGGCCGCGCCGGCGGCCTCCGAGCAGCACACCACGACGCCGCTCGCCGCCGCGGCCGCGCCGGCCGCGGCTCGCGGCATCCGCCCGGCGGCGTGGCGCGACAGCGACGCGTCCGCCGCGCGCGCCGACACGCCGCCCACCGCGTCGCCGCTGCACCCCTCGTCGCCGCCCACCGACGGAGCGACGTCGCCGTCGGCCGCGGCGCGCGCGCCGCCGCCGCCGCGCCGCGCGCCGAGCGCCTCGCCGCCTTTGCGTGCGCCCGCGGGCGGTGCCTCCGCGTGCGTCGGCGGCGACGTGGAGGGTGCGATGCCAGCTGTGCTCGCGGCGGGCGCCGCGGCGGGTGCCGCGGGTTCGAGAAAACACACGGCGCCCCCGCCTGCGCCCCCGCCGGCGTCCGCACCGCGGCAACTATCGCCGTCGCCATCGCCGTCGTCGTCGTCGTCGTCGTCGACATCGTTGCCGCCAAGCGCGCCGTGCCGCGCGCCGGCGGGACGCAACCAACGGCTCCGCTCGCGCCCGCGCCCGATGCCCGCGCGCCCCGCCGCGCGCTCGCCGGCTGCGCCGCGCACGGGCGCGACGGCGGGCGGCGCGCTCGCGGCCTTCGCGTCGATCGGCGGCGCGTCGGCGCCAGCGGCCGGCGCGGCGGCCGCGTCGCCGCACGCCGTCGCGCCCGCGACGAGCGCGCCGCGCGTCTCGCCGGATGCCATTGGCAGTGCGCCGACGCTGCCCGCCGATGTGCGCTCCGACGCGCCCGCGTCCGGCGCGCCCGCCGCGTCCGGCGGGCCGACGGCGACGCCCACACGGCGCATCGGCGCGTGCGACGAGCGCTGGCCGTCAGGCGCGCCATCGCCCGCGCCCGCGCTGCCGCTGTCGTCCGGGCCACCGCCGCCGCCTCGGCCGACTCCGCCGACGTTGGCGCGCGCCGCGTCCGCGATGTGCTGGGTTGCGCGCGGCGCCGACTGCGGCTCGTCGTGCGCGCGCGTGGCGGCGTCCGATATCGCGCGCGCGCACGTGCACGCCGAGCCGCTCTCGCCATCCGCCGGCCGGCCGTCGCCTCCGCCACCGTCGCGTTGGGCCGCACCGCAGAACTGCGCGGCGCGGCGGCGTGTGCGCGTGCGCTCGCCGGCCGCGAGCGACGGCGCGTCGGCGTGGTCGGCCAACGTGCCCGACCAGAGCGGCGCGAGGCGGTCGACCTCGCGCGCGCGCGGTGCGCGCGGTGCGCGCGGTGCGCGCGGCGCGCGCGCCTCGCGCGTCGGCCCGTCCTCGCCGCCGCCGCCGCCGCCGCCGCCGCCGCAGCCGCCGCTCGCGGCGGCGGCTGCGTCGCGCGCGCCGGCCAGCGTGGCGTCAGTCACGGCCGTGCCGCGCCGAGCGGGTGCCGGCGGCGCGGTGGGCACGGCCTGTCGCGTGGCCACCATGCCGCCCGTCTGCTCGCGCGCGCCCCGCGCTGCCGCGCTTGCGCGCCGGCTCCGCGCTCGGATCCGTGGGCGCGTGCGGCGACGGCGAGCGGCCCCCGAGAGGCGCAACAAAAAGTCATGGGCGGCAACCCTGCGTGGAGGCGCGCGACGGACGTGCTGATCGTCGCGTATCTGCTCGCGCACGGCGTGATCGCGCTGGCGTGCGACGTGCAGTCGATTCTGCCCGACTTTGCGCCCGGCCTGCACGCGCGCTACGCTGCCCTCGGCCTCGTCGACGTCGTCCAGCGCTGGGGCCGCGAGCAGGGCGACTTTCTCGTGCTCACCAACCCGCCATGGTTCAAGGCGCTCATCTGGGGCGAGGTGCGGCGCGAGACCGCGGACTCGCCGCGCGCGCCGTGCCGCGCCGCGCGCCGCGCGCCTCACGCGCGCCAGCGCGGCCCGCGCGTGCGCGCGCGCGCGTCTCCGCCGCGCACGCAGCTGATCTATCAAGTGCCCTCGTGCTTCGTCCTCGGCGCCGCGTGGGCCCGCCGCCGGCCGGGCGTGTGGCTGCCCGCGCTCGTGTACGCCGTGCACGTGCTCTCCACGATGGCGCCCATCTTCTTCGAGCTGTGCGCCGACGCGCGGCCGACGCGCACGTGCCTCGCCGTGTACGCGGTGTGGGTCGCACTGCCGCTCGTCATCCTCGCGCGCTGCGTGGCGGCCGGGCCGACGGGGGCCCGCCTCTTCCTTCGCGCGGCCGACGACGGTGGCCGCGGTGCGCAGCCTCTGGGCCAGGCCAAGCCCAAGGTGAGATGACGTGGAGTCGCGTAAACGGGTCGAGAGGAAGTCGTCTCCCACTCTGACGGTCAGACTGCCGCCCCCCAACAGTGTCACTGCGCTCACGGTGTGCCGCAGAGCCGCTCCGCGAAGTGCTCTAGCGCCGGCCCGCACGCGACGTCCGTCTCGAGCGCGAGCGGCGTGCCCGCTCTGTGCATCCGTGTCGGCCCGAGGCTGAGGAGGCCGACGGGCACCGCGCGCGCCACCGCGCGCTGCACGAGGCGGAACGCTGAGTACGTGGAGCACGTCGAGCCGACGACGAGCAGCGCGTCGCACGCCTCGACGAGCTCGGCGGCGAGCGCGACGACGCGCGGCTCGATCGCGCCGCCGAAGAAGACGACGTCCGGCTTGACCGGACCGCCCCCGCATGCGCCGCAGCTCGGCACGACAAAGTCGGAGAAGTCGGCGGTGCTCAGCTGCGCGTCCGAGTCGGCGCGCAGCTCGATCACGCCCACCTCGACCCAGTGCGGGTTGGCGCGCTCGAGCCGCGCCTGGAACGTGGCGCGCGCCTCGTGCGCGCCGCACGCGAGGCAACGGACCGCGTCCATTCGGCCGTGGAGGTCAAGAACCGATCGGCTGCCCGCCCGCTGGTGCAGGCCGTCGACGTTCTGCGTGATGAGCTCGTCGAGCGCGCCGTGCGCCTGCAGCCGCGCGAGCGAGCGGTGCGCGCGATTCGGCCGCGCCGCCGTGAACGGCCGCCAGCCGAGCATCGAGCGCGCCCTATATAGTATACGGAGCGCTTCGCGACGGCCTTCGTTGAGGTGCTCCACGCCCTCCGTGACGCTGAGGCACTCGAGGGCGTCGGCGCGGTGGGTGTGCGTCAGCCGGAGACGGAACGCGCGCTGAAGATGCTGCTCGTCCTCCCGGCACTGCTTCTGCGCCGCACCCCCCGCTCGGACCCACGCCGCATGGGCGCCGCGCTCGCGCAGCGTTTTACGCTGTGGGAGACGCGCGCCTACGCCGAGCTGGTCGCGGGCTGGGAGCGTGATTGCGCGGTGCACGCCACGCGACGCTGGCCCGCGCGTGAGGATGCCGCGGACCGCGCTCTCCGCAGGGCGCTCGCTCTCATTGCCAAGGGCAAGATCTCTGATGCGTCTCGCCTGCTTGACAGCCACGGCATCGCTGACATCGCGCGCCCGGAGGTGCTCGCGCAGATGGTGGCCAAGCACCCGGTGCGTGTTGAGAGCGTCGACGCTGTCCTCGACGGTGTGGATGACGCTCCGCACCTTCGGGTCCTGCCCGCCGACATCGAGACTGCTTTTCGCCACCTCGACACCGACAAGGCTGCTGGCGCGTCGGCTTGGCGCTACGAGTACCTCACGGCGCTGGTGCCGACCGTGCCCTTCCCCTCTCTCGTCGCGGCCGATGCGGCGGCCGCCGGTGCGTACTTCGCGACGCGCTTTGCGAACGGCGCGCTGCCAGCTTGGTTCAACTTTGTCTTCTCGTCCGTGCGGCTGCTCGCCCTGCGCAAGCGCGCCCCGTCTGCTGACGAGGCGGAGGATGCTAGGCCGGTGGGCATTTCCTGCGCGCTCCGCCGGGCGGTGACGAAGGCGATCTTCGCGAACGCGTCTTTGAAGGAGACCTTCGCGGGCCACCTCGCGCCGCAGCAGCTTGGGGTGGCGGTCGCGGCGGGCGCCACCAAACTCATCATCGGCCTGCGCGAGCTGCTGGACGCTGAGCTGAGCTTTGCCATCTTCACCCTCGACATCTCCAACGCCTTCAACTCCGTCTCTCGCGCAGCCGTCCTTCGCCAGCTGTCCGACGGCAGCGTCCCCGGCGAGATCCGCGCGCTCGCTCGCCTTTCGCACGCGACTCTCGGCCCGCAGGCGCCCGTCTTTGCCGGCGGCGGTAGCGGCGGCGCGCCCCTCACGCAGCTTCCCTTCCGAAGCTCGGAAGGCGTGCAGCAGGGCTCGGTGGAGGGCAGCTACTTCTTCGCGGTCGCCATCCAGCCCGCGCTCGTGGCCCTCGACGCCGAGCTCGCCGCGGTCGGTGGGGCCGCCCGCGCAGGTCATGACGACGTCTACGCCGTCGGCCCGCCCGCTCTCGTAGCCGCTGCGCTCTCGCGCTTCGAGGCTGCGCTCGCCGGCCTCGGCCTTCACGCCAATCTGGCCAAGTCGGCGTGCTGGATCGATCCGCGCAGCGCTGATGCGCTCGAGGGCTGCCGGGGGGCCGTTCCCCTCGGCTCGGTGGCGGACCCGGCCACTGGCGCTCTTCACTACGGCCTCAACATCTACGGCGTGCCGGTGGGCTCACCTGGCTACGTGGGCAGGACACTCGCGACCAAGACCGACGAGATCGCTGGCATCTCGAACAAGCTGATCACAACGCTCGGCTCGTCGGCCAAACAGTCGCTGTGGGTCCTCACCCGCCGCTCCACCATCTTCCGCTTCTCCTTCTTGATCTCCCACTCGTACTTGTCGGACTCCCTGCAGGCCGCGGCTGCCTTCGACGACATCCTCGCCCGGCAGGCTACCGTCGCTCTCGGCGTCTCCGTCTCGACGGATGCCATCGCGAGCCGCCGGCTGCCGCTCCCGATTGCGATGCATGGCACCGGCCTGCGCAAGCAGGTCGACCTCGCTCCCGCCCTGATCTGGAGCGCCGCCAGCCTCGCCCTGCCGCACCTGCTCGACACGCGCGCCGCGGACGGCTCGGTCCTGGAGGCGGGCGTCCTCGACCGGCCTGCCATCGCGGCGCGCGTCGGGCACGACGCCTTCGCCGACATGGACGCGCACGGGTGGCGCTCGTTCCTCGCCTCGGGCTCGCGCCTGGGGCGCGATCTCGCCTCCGCCTGGCACGCCATGCAGGCCGAGCTCGGCGGCGGCCAGGGCGACACGGAAGTGCGCGTCCTCCGCCTGCCGCCCGGCTCCGTCGCGCCCGCCGCTCCCGCCGCCGGACGCCGGCCTAGCCTCTTGGCGGACATCACTGGCGACCGCGAGCGCTGCCGCTTCGACATGCTCAACGCTGAGCACGCCGCCATGCCGCCGGGCTCGCGCCCACGCGGCCTCTGGTTTGGCCTCGGCAAAGAGAGCGGCCTCTTCCTCGAGGCACTGCCGCGAGCTTATGCCGCTTTCTCGCCGGCGGAGTGGGCCGAGGCGGTTGCGCGCTACTTGGGTCTGCCGAGCCCCGTGTGCGCGCAGCTCGCGGCGGCGGGCGCGCGCCTCGCGCGCAGCGGCAGCCAGCGCCCGATCCCGGTCGATGCGTTCGGCGACGCGCTCGCGGCGGCACCGGGCGTCGCCCACGACCACGTCGCGAAGCTTCGCCACGACCCCGCTCTCAACCTGCTCGCCTCGCTGGCTCGCGGATACGCCGGGACCTACGCGCGGCGCGAGGACGCGGACATCTTTGGCTCCGTGCTCGCCGGCGTGCCGCCGGCCGGGCGCGCGGCCCTGCGGCGTCGGCGCGTGCCCACCGTCGATCTCGTCGTCGTGCTCAACGGTGCGGGCTCGGCCCCTCAGCTCGTGCAGACACTGTGCGAGCTCAAGTCGATCTCGTACTGCCCCACGCGCTACGGCCAGTCGGACACGCGCCGCTGCCAGGCCGCTGAGCGGCGGGCGGCGGCCGTCGGCGGCGAGCGGCGGCGTGCGTGCGCTCAACTCGACGAGGAGCTCTTCGGCATGCAGCCGGGCCAGGTGGGCCCGATGCAGGCGCGCCTCAACTCGTTCCCGCCGATCCGCGCGCTGGTCATCGGCTCGTTCGGCGAGTGGTCGGCCGGCCTCGCCGACCTGCTCGCCACCTTCTCGCACATGGGCGCGGACGCGTGGATGGCGCGCATGGGCGCGCCCTCGCGCGACGTCGCCCGCGCGGCCCTCGAGCGCCACATGCGCCTCCAGCTCGCCGCGTGCGTCGTGCGTGGGCACGCGCAGCTCCTGCTCGCGCGCGCGCAGATGGCGCGCGGACAGGCGCCGCCGCACCGCCACGCGGCTCACGGCGTCCAGGCGGATGTGGACGCCTGCGGCGGTGTGGACGGCCTCTGCTTCCGGCGCGGCGACGGCGGCGGCGGCCGGCGGGGGCCGGCGAGGGGTGGCTAGGCGTGTGTGGGTGTCCGCCCATGACGCGTCCTGCCACGTCCTTGCCGTCCCGGCCGTTCCCGCTGCCGGCGTGCACAGGGTCGACGCCCTGATTTCGGCCTGATGTTGCGTGCGCCCTTTCGCTCGCTCCGTTTGTCCAGCCTCGGCCCCGTGCGCGCCCCTCCTGCTGACCCGCCTGTAAGCGTCGTTAGTATGTAAATTCTCCCAAGTATCATCCGGGCCGCCATCCGGACACTGACGTGTCCAGTCTGCAGATGGAGGACTCCGTGAAGGACGCTTTGCGCGGCGGGCTGGGCAGCTCGGACAGTTTCTCGCTGGCCCTCAGCACCACCGTGGCGAACAGTGTGCGCCACCCCCACGTGGTCCCACCCGAGTGCGTCCTCGCCCTGCTGCGTGGCGAGAGTCTCGGCCCGAGCGTGGTCAAGGTGGAGTTCAAGGCGTGCTCGAAGCATGCGCTCAAGGTGGCGCTGCGCAACCTGGGCAAAGCATGCGCGGATGCGGACCGGCTTGGGCAGGTGCTCGTGGTCGTGCTACCACTCTGCGTCCGCGCGTCCAGCGGCCTCGCGCACTGGACGGCGGCGTACCTGCTCCTCGCGCCGCCCGCGCAGCGCGGCGCGCCGCACGGCGCCGCGCTCGCCCTGCACGCCGATTCACTCAGCTTGGGCAATGGCGAGTCGGCGCACGCCACGGCGGCCGGCAAGCTCATCAAGACGCTCGCCCAGCGCATCGGCATCCCAGCGCCGCCCATCGATGCCTTGAAGGCGCCCCCGCAGAGTGGGAACGAGTGTTGCTTCGCCGCGGCAACACTCGCGGCCGAGGTCGCGGCGAGCGCAGCGACGACGGCGGGCCGCCGCGCGAATGTCCTTGTCGGGATCAAGAAGGCTTTGGACGCGCGCCTCACGCGTCTCACGACGGCCGCGTACGAGGAGACCCGCGCGCGCACGCTCCACGCCGCCGTCGGCGCTCTGCTCGATGACCGCGCCAGGCGCTGCGGCGCGCTCACCGACGAGGCCGCGCGGCTCGCCGAGGCCGCGCGGCTCGCCGAGGCGTGCGGTGCCAGTGTCGGCGGATCCGCGCCCGACGGGCTGCTGCGGGCCGTCGAGGCGGCGCTGCGCGCGCCCGCCAACCGCATCGCACGCACGGCCGCGCTCGACGCGCTCACGGGCGCTGCAGGCCCCGCGCTAACGACGGCGGCCAGGCCGCGCGGCGCGGCGGCGCCACGGCCGCCGTCGCGAGCGCCACCGCCGCGTGCGCCGCAGCGGCGCGCCGCCTCGGCGTGGGGGCACCGACCATTCAGCAGCCTCGGCGGGGGCGAGGGCGACGGGGGCGATGGCGACGCCACCACCGCCGACGACGGGGAGGACGCGGAGGACGGGGACGACGACCTCTCCAACGACGATGCGGGTCACGACACCGACGACGATTCCGCCGACGGCGGCGACGGCGACGGCGGCGGCGGCGGCGACGGAGGCGACGGCGGCGGCGGCGGCGGCGGCCAAGGCTCGCCGTCGGCAGCCCCAGAGGACTTCGCGCTGGCCAGCCCCGAGGCGGTGCTCGAGCTGCTCGCGGCCGCCGCGACTGTGCGCGAGCAGCTGGCGCTCGCCTTTGCGCCGTCCGGCGGCGCGCGCGGCGACGCGCTGGACGCGAAGCGCGCGCCCTTTGAGGTGCTGCGCTCGCTGCTGGTGCGCGTCGCGCGGCTGTCGGACGTGCGCGCGCGGCTGCGCCTCCGCCAGCTGCTGCTCGCGCTGCGCGATCCGCGTTGCGCTGCCAAGCGCTCGCGGCGGCGCACGGACGAGCTGCGCGACGCGCGCCGCGTCGCCGAGCGGCTCGTCGCCGAGCTGCACGTGGCCCTGCCCGACTGGCAGCTCTTCTCCGGCGTCTGCGCCGGCGAAGACGGCTCGGCCGACGCGCCGTTCACGATGCTGCGCGTCGCGCCGCGGCCGAAGCAGCGCGGCGCGCCGGGCGTGCGCGACGTCGCCCAGCTGCTCGGCGGTGTGCGGCTCTCGAGCGCGCCGCGTGCGCTGCTGGTCGCGATCGACCGCCCGTCGGCCGACAAGGAGCCGGTCGAGCTCGGCGGGCCGGGCGGCGGCGGTGGCGGCGCGCTCGTGCTCGGCACCGTCGGCGGCCCCGACGCGACGTTCGCGCTGGCGAGCGTGCTCGTCCAGCGCCGCGGCCGCAAGCGCGACGCCTGCGCCGTGCTCGCGCCCGCGCCCGACGGCGGCTGGTGGCGCGTCGACGGCGGCGGCAAGCAGCGAGACAACGCTGGCAGCGCGGCGGCCGAGGCGCGCGAGCTCGCCGTGGTCGCGCTGTACGAGCGCGTCGAGCCGCACGCGCCGGCGCGCCGAGTGGTCGGCGCGGCCGACGAGGCGCGCCTGTGCGCCGTCGCGCGCGCGCTCGACGCGCACGGCGAGCAGGTGTGGCGGTGGGCGACGGACACGGCGCCGCCGCTCCGCGACGCGCTCGACGTGCTGCGCGTCGGGGCGGACGCGCCGTCGGCGTGCGCCGCGCTCGCGGCCGCCGAGCTCGCGCCGCTCTTCGCGCGCGCGCACGTCGACGGCGCGTGGGCGGCGCGCGACGGCGACGTTGTGCTCGCGGAGGCGCGCAGCGCGGCCGACGCCGACGGCTTCCGCAAACGCACGCGCCGGTCGACGCCGTCACTCCGCCCCAGGCTCGTCGTCGCGCTGCGCGATGGCACAGGCGGACGGGTCGTGGCGCTGCTCGTCGTGCTGCCGCCGCGCGCGGCGGGCGCCCCCGCGAGGCCGCTGCTCGTCGCGCCGCGCGTCGGCGGCGACGACGACTGGCGCATCGCGCGCGCACACGTCGGCGAGCTGCGCAGCGCGGAGCTGCTCAGCACGGAGCCGACGCACGTCGCGATCGGCGGCGTCGCGCGCGCGAAGCCGCCCGTCCTTGCGCTCGAGCTCGCGCTGCTCGCGCGTGCGGTCGTGTGCCACGACCTCGGCGACGCGTGGGCGCGCTGCACGAGCGCAGACGAGATGTGCCGCAGTGCGAACGCGCACATCGCCGGCCTGCCCGACGCGCGCGACGGTGTCGAGCGCGCGGCCGTGGCCGTTGCGGCGCGTCGCTGGCGGAGGGGCGTGCCGCTCGCGGCGCGCTTCGCCGCCGCGTCCCCGGCCGCGGCGCTAACCCCGCCGGCGGCGGCGGGCGGCGGTGGCTCGGCGCCGCTCGGCGCGCCGGTGGCGCACGTGGCGGCGAACGCGGCGGCGGGCGCGCTCGTCGTGGCGGCGGCGGCGGCCGTCGCGGCACCGGGGGCGCCGTGCGCGCCACGCGCGGGCGCGGCGGCTGCGGCAGTGGTGGTGACGGGCGCGGCGCCAACCTCGCCGGCGGCGGCGGACGGCGGTGGCTCGGCGCCGCTCGAACGCGAACGCCGCTGCGTCTACACTGCGCCTGGACAGGGCGACGCGGACGCGCGCGTGTACGACGCCAAGGACCCCGAGAAGCTAAAAGCGGGCAGGGCGCGGCTTGAGGCGAACAGCGGGCGCGCGCCCGCCGTGGTCGGCACGCTCGACGCGCACGCGACGGGCACGATCGTCACGCAGCAGCGCCCGGAGGTCATGACCGGCGCGGAGATGCACCGCCTCGCCGCCCCGACGCAGGGCGCGGGGTACGGTAACGTCGTGCTGGCCAAGCTGGGCAAGCCCGGCTTCGCGGGGACGACATGGCACATGACGTCGGGCGTGGAGAACCAGTTGCGCGCGGTACGAGCGGCCGCGCGCGGGCTCGCGCTCGACGGCTGGGGCGGCGTGTACAATGCGCACGAGGACTTTGCCGCCTTCGAGGGCTTGCCGCGGCTCGCCGCGCCCGAACCGCTCGCGGCCATCGCCGGCGGGTCGGCGGACGCGGTGTTCTGCTGGCGGTCCGGCCGGTCCGTCATCGGCGAGGTGAAGACGGTTCACTTCGATGGCGACCGCGCCGCTGCCATCGAACACGCGTGGGCGCTGCGCGTCAAGCCCGATTGGCGCTCGCAGCCCAGGATCTACGAGGCGGCGTGCGGCGCGCAGGGCACGGTGCTGCTCGTGTGGGTCGTGCCCGACCGTCACACGAACCCGCGGCTGGACTGGGCGCCGATTCTCGTCGTGATCCACCTGCCCGCCGACCCCGACTGGCTCGCGCGCGCCACGCCGGCGATCGAGGAGGCGTGGCGCGAGGTCGAGGACGGACGCGCGCTCGCGGAGGCGCGCGGCGTGCCGCAGCACCTCGCCTACACGCTAAGCCCACGCTTCCGAGGCACCGCGCCGCACGGCGCCGCGCGCGTGCCGCCGCGCCTCGGCGCGAGCGACGCGCGCGAGGCGCGCGCGCTCGCGGCGCTCGTGTCGGCGCTCATGTTCGTGCCGGCCTGGCGGCGCGCGGTGCGCGCGGCAAGCCGCGCCCCCGACAGTGGCGCCGCGGCCGTCGCGCGCGCGCTCGCGCGCCTGCACAACGCGCTCGAGCCCGATGACGAGAGCGCGCCCGAGTCGGCGCGCGTCGCGCCGCTCGCCGCCGCGCTCGAGCAGTCGGCGGGCTGGCCGGCGGGCACGGCGCGCGGCTTGTCGGCCGACGGCGCGCTGCGCGCGCTGCTCGACGTGCTGCGCGCGTGCGGCGCGAGCGACGAGCTCGAGCGCGCGCTGCGCGGCGGCGAGCCGCCGGCGCCGGGCGCGCCCTCGGCGCGCGGCGCGTCGGCCGCGTGGCCGCTCGTCGCGCTGCGCGCCGCCGACGCGCGCGGCGCGAGCGCCAGCGCCGCCGTGTCGCGCGCGCTCGGCGCGCACGGGGTGCGCAACCCGCCGCGGCTCGTCGTCGTGCACGTCGCGGACGCGACCGAGTCGCTGCTCGAGATGCCCGAGCGGCTCGCGCTGCGCGTCGCGCGCGGCGCCGAGCCGGCCGAGCCGACCGCGGACGCCGCCGGGGCCGACGCCGCCGCCGAGCCCGCCGCCGTGCTCAGGCTGGTCGCCGTCGTGCTGCGCGACGCGTGCGACGACAAGGAGCGGCTCGTCGCCTGCGCTGCCCTCGCGCCCGGCGATCGCGACTGGATGCGCGTTGCCGCCGCGAGCAGGCGCGCGTGCACCGCGAGGGTCGCGCTCGAGGGCCGCGCGCTGCTGCTCGTGTACGCGGCCGAGCCGGACGGCGCGCGCGCGCGCGGCGGCGGCGCGAGCGCGCGCGCGGCGGGCGCGCCGGCCGGCGCGCCCGGCGCGCCGAGTGCGGAGCCGGCCGGCGAGTCGCGCGGCCGCCGCGTCGCGCCGCACCTGCCGCCGCTGCCGCGCAAGCGCAAGCGCAATGCCGAGGCGCGCGCGCGGCTCGCGGCCGACACCGCGCGCGTCGACGCGGCGGCGCGACCCGGCGGTCCGCCGCTCACGTACATGTGTGGCGGGCGGCCGCTGTCGACGCACGACGTGCGCGCGCTCCAGGGCAAGTACACCGAGGTGCCTTCGATCGTCGTCGAGGCCGAGCTCGGCGCGATCAACCGCGCCGCGGACAAAGCCGGCCGGCCGTGGAGGACGGCCGGTCCGGCCGTCGCGCGCGCGCTGCTCGCCGCCGTCGCCGACGGCGGCGGCGAGCCCTATCGCGCGCAGGCCGCGCTGGACGAGCACGGCCTCGGCGAGTGCACGCACCTCGCGCTGCTCTTCGCCAGCACCAATCGGCGGGTCGGCGCGGCCGTCGTGGTCGTCGTGCGCGACGGCGAGGGCGGCTGGGTGCAGCACTACAACCCGACCGCCGCGCCGGAGCGCGCCACGGGGGCCAAGCCGATCGCCGTGCGCGAGCGCGCCAAGGAGATCGAGCGCCAGGCGGAGCAGCTCGTCCGCGGGCTCGCGCGCGCGCTCCGCCTGCGCGCGCTTCCGCCCGTCGACGGCGCTGCGCCGGCGACCGCGCGGTCGGCGCAGCCGACGGCGCACGGGCGCGCGGTCGGCGGCCGCTGGCGCGTCGAGCGCAAGGCGGATTCGCGCGCCGCCTGCGTCGTGGTCATGTCCTGGCTCGCGCTCGGCGCGCGTGACGCCGCCGCCGACGTCGGCGGCGGCGGCGGCGGCGGCGGCGGCGGCGATGGCGGCGGCGACCAGAGCGCGCTCGCTGCCGCGGCGAGCGTGCTTGCGCTCAACGTGCACGCGACGGCGCAGCTCGCCGAGTACCGCGCGGCGGTGTTTGCGCTCATCCTGCGCGAGACGGCCGCGCAGCTGCGAGCGCGCGACGCGGCGGTGACGCAGCAGCCGGTCGCGTCCGCGCCGGCGTCGGCGGCGCCGACGCCGGGGGAGAAGCCTCACGCGCGGTGCCTGGACGAGCTCAAGGCATCGGGCGGCAAGCATGCGGTCGTGGCGCCCGCCGCCATTGACGGCGTGCTCGCCCAGGTGCGCGACCCAGCGCGCGGGTTCCGCGCCTTCTTCGGCCCGGGCGAGACGCGCGCGCTGCTCGACGCGCGCGACGCACGGCACGAGGCCGTGCGAGAGCGGCTGCGCGAGCGTCTCGACGGTACCGACTGCGACGCGCTGCTGCTCGTCCACTCGCCGAGCGACGGCGCCGACCCGCAGCTCCTCCTCCTGCTCGCCGCCGACGAGCACCGCGCAGGTCCGAGCGGCCGCTGGCGCCGGTTCCTCCTGCTCGAGCGCGCGCCGCGCGATGGCGCGGCGGGCGCGGCGGCGACAAGCTGGGCGGGCGGGCTCGTCGCGCGTTTGTTCGGCGGCGACGCGACGCTCGAGCAGCTGCGCCGGTCGGAGCGCTCGCGTGCATACGTGCCGCCCGCCGGCCGCGCGGGCGTGTGGGCGCTCGCGCTCGCGCTGTGCGTGCTGCGCGTGGAGCGCGGCGGCCTGCTGGGCAACGCCGGGCGCGTGTGGCCGCGCGAGCGCGACGCGCAGGCGGCCGGCTGGATGCTCGAGGCGTGGCTGCGCGCGGAGGCCAAGCGCGAGGCCGCTCTCCTCACGTCGCCGGTGAGCACCGCGCCGGCGTCCGGGCGCGGCGCGGCGGCGGCGCGGCCGCGCGCGGGCGGCGCGGTCGGCGGGGGCGTGCTCGCGTGCGGCGAGTGCGCGGAGCCGGCCGCGACGCCGCGCCGCGCCGCGCGGACGGCCGCGCCGGCGGCCGGCGCGGCCAACGCGTCCGCCTGCGCGTGCTGCGCGAGCGCCGAGCCGCCGGCCGAGCCGCCGGACGCGACGGGCGAGCGCATCGCTTGCCTGCAGAAGCCGAAGGGCTGGCACACGGAGTACCGGACCCTGGAGCTCAGCGACGGCGCCTTTCGCGGGCGGGCAAAGTACGGCGTCAAGCTGATGCGCGTCGTGGACGAGGCGAACGCCAGCACGCGCATGACGTACAACGTGCTCAACGACCGCGCGCACACATCGCTGCCGAACGCCGGGCAGTGCTCGCCCGGCGACGAGCTGCAGCGCCCAGACGACGAGCTGAAGGGCTACCCCAAGGGCGAGGACGACGTGGAGAACCTGATCCGCCAGATCGAGCTGCCGCCCGACCAGAAGCGCGGCCATCCGCTCGTCGAGGCCAACGCGGCGCAGCGGGCGCGCAACCAGCGGCACATTGACCGGCTGTCGCAGGGCGACGCGCCGACGGCGCGCTCGCACCCTTCGCTAAAAGGCTGCGTCGACGCCGAGGCGCAGAAGATCTTCACCGCGTACAAGATGCACCCGCGCCGCGTCGCGTACAAGCTGCTGCGCAAGCTGCTGCGCGCGGCGATCGACGCGGGCGAGGCCGCCAAGCCGCGCGGCGCGCGCGCGTCGAATGAGCAGCGCGACGCGGACGTCGCGACGCTGCTCAAGCTGCTGTGGTCCGGCGACACGGCCGGCGCGGCGCCGCGGCTGCCGCCCGCGCTCGCGCAGCACGCCGACTGGCTCGTGCTCCCATGCGACTACAGCACGGATGACCCCAAGGTCAGGCACACGACCAACTACTTCCTGACGGTGCGCGCGCGCGCGCGCGCGCGCGCGCCGCGCGGCGCGCGCGGGGACGGAGGGGGCTACGCACGGGCCGGCCGCGCGACGGTGGCCGCGCCGTCCGCGCGGCGCGCGCGCGTGCCGCGGCGCGCCCCGCGCGCGCGCGCTCCGCGGCGCGGCGCCGCGGCCGGGCATGGACGGGCACGCGCCGCGCGGACGACGTGCCGCGCGCGCGCGCAGCAGGGCCACGGCGCGCGGAGCGCCCGACGGCGCTGATGGCGTGCTCCCCGACCCCCCCCCCCCCCCTTCCTTCCCTTGCGTGCGCCGCGCAGCCGGATAAGGCGGCGATGGGCGCGTCGCTGCTCGCGCGCCTCGCGATGCTCTACACGCACGTCACCGGCGAGCCGCCGCCGTACGCGCTCTGCCCCCGGCGCGGGAGCATGCAGAGGCGCTTTGTCGACCTGTCCGCGCAGGACCTGTACCTCCTGCTCGACGAGGACGACACGGCGTTCGTCCGCGAGTGGGTGCGCAAGCTGCAGACGGCCGACGGCGTGCCGCACGGCGACCCGCACAACGCGACCAGCGACCCGCGCGTCAGGGACATGATCTTCTCCCACTTCGTCAGCCTCGACGAGCGGGCGATGCGGTGGACAGGCCAGCAGCTGCCCGGCAGCGACGTGACGGCGGAGCAGCGGCCCACGTATGTCGGCACCGCCGTCCCACCCGCGACCGCGTCCGCCGGACCGCAGCCGGCGGTGTACATGCGCCACAACGGCCACGCCTGGCAGGTGGTCGTGCCGGTGTTCAAGCCGCCGCCGCCCGGCGGCAGCAAGTCCTTCCTCGACGATTGGCGCGATCCCAACGGCACGTTCGACGAGGCGACGCCCGAGCAGCTGGCCGAGGCGATCGAGGTGCACGGCCTCAAGACGGCCACGGTGGACCCCGGCTCCGACGGCTTCGTGACGTACGCGCCGAACGGACGCGGGCTCGAGCCCACCTCGGTTCGCCTCACGCAGCGCGAGCGCGCCGCGCGCGCGGGGCACGCGCGCGAGCGCAGCAAGCTCGAGGGCGCGCGGCAACGGCCGCTCGTCGAGCCGGGCGCGCGCGCCGGCCCGTCGGGGCCGGGCGGCGCGCGGCCGCGCGCGCCGCGTGCTCCGCCGACGGCGGCCGCGCTCGAGGCGGAGCTCGGCGCGGCGCACGGCGGGCGCACCGCGCTCGGCGCGAACGACCAGGCCGCCTACGCGCGCGCGCACGAGCGCGTGCGACGGGCTACGCTGCCCGTGTACGGCGCGCGCGCGCGGCTGCGCGCGCGCAAGCGGCGCGGCGGCGCGAGCCGGCGCGAGTGCGCGCGCGCGGCGGCGCGGATCGTGCGCGCGCACGCGACCGACCGAGGGCTGCGGCCAGACCAGCTGCTCGTGCTCTTCGGCGATTGGCTCCACCGGTCGCGCGGCGGCGGCTGCGTGCGCGGCAAGGCGCCGGCGCTCGGCGTCGGCGTGCTGTGCGCGCTGCGCCGGCGCGGCGTCGCGGCGACGCTCGTGCCCGAGCCGCTCAGCTCCAAGTGCTGCTCGCAGCTGCGCGAGGTGCCGGGCGCGCCCGCTGCGAGCGCGGCGCCGGCCGCCGACGCCGGCGCAGGCGCTCCCGCCGACGACGGCGCGCCGACGACGGCGGACGAGGCGGCGGGGCAGCTGCCGCCGCTGCAGCGATGCGGAGGCACGCTGCACCCGTACGCGCGCAGCTCGCCGAGCGGCCGCGGCGCGTGGCGGGCGACGCGGTGCGACGCGTGCGGCATCGTCTACCACCGCGACTGGACGGCGGCGCGCTGCATCTACCACGATGTGCTCGACATGGTCGCCGACCACCTCGGCAGGCGTGAGCGCATCACGTCCGAGCCCGGTCGCTTCAAGCGCGTCAAGGCCTTTTGGCAGCGCGCCCTCGGTCGCGAGAGAGAGCACGACGAGGGCGTGCTGCAGGTGGACGAAGACGAGGCGGGCGGCGGCGGCGGCGGCGGCGGCGGCGGCGGTTCCGGCGGCGGCGGTGGCGGCGGCGGTGCCGGCAGCCGCGGCGGCGGCGGCGGCGGCGGCGGCGGCGGCGGCGGCGGTTCCGGCGGCGGCGGTGGCAGCGGCGGTGCCGGCAGCCGCGGCGGCGGCGCCGGCGGCGGCGGTGCCGGCAGCCGCGGCGGCGGCGGCGGCGGCGGCGGCGGCGCCGGCGCCGGCGTCAGCGGCAGCGGCGTTGGCGTCCCCGGCGGCGGCCGCGGCGGCGGACGCGGCGGCGGACGCAGCGGCGGCCGCGGCCGCGGCCGCGGCCGCGGCCGCAGCGGCAGTGCTGGTGCTGCCGGCGCCGCCGACGGTGCCGCAGCCGCTGCCGCACACGCCGCCGCCGCCGCCGCCGCCGCCGCCGCCGCCGCCGCCGCTGCCGCTGCCGGCACCGGCACGACCGGCGGCAACGCGTGAGGTTCGCTCGCGTCCGCACGCGACGCGGCGCCGGAGGCGAAGCGCCAGCGTCGCGTCAGCACGGCAGCCGCGAACGGCGCAGCCCCTCGCCGGTCGGCGGCGACCTTGCGGCGGGGCGGCTCGGCCAGCCCGAGCACGCGCGCCACGCCCCCGGGCCCGAAGCGGGCACGGGCGAGCCGCAGTGGCGCACGGGACGCGGCCGCCGCCGTGCGCGCGCGCGCGCACGCGGCGCCGCGCGTGGCGGCGCCGCGCGGCGGCGCAGCCGGTGGCGCGACGAAGCGCGCCTGCCACACCCTGCTGAGAACAACGCTTCATGGCGATCTTCAGCCTCAGCACGAGCCGCTTGCGGCTTCGCACGCCCCGTAAGGGTCGTATATACCTGCCGATGGGCGTGCTCGCCGACAAACTCGCCGTGCTGCACGGGCTTGTGCCCGCGCTTGTACGAACCGTGCTCGCCGCGGTAGTCGGGAATGCCCGATTCGGTCGAGACGCCCGCGCCCGTCAGCACGAGCAGCCGCCGCCGCCCCGCGCAGAACGCCACGAGCGCGTCGTGCGCGCGCGCGCGCGCGTCCGCCGCGCCGGCGGGCGCGGCCGACGGCTCGACGGCGGGCGCGGGCGAGTGGTCGGGCGCGGAGGCGGCGGTGGCGCGCGAGGCGAGGAGGCGCGGCGGCACATGCGGCAGCAGTGCGGCGCCGAGCGGGCGTCGGCCGTGCGGAAGGACGAGTCGCAGCGCCCCAACCACCGTCGCGAGGAGCGCCATCGCGCCCCTTCGACTGAGACTCGGCGAGTGGCTTGCTTGACTGGGGCGATAGAGCGATGGCGGCGGCCATGGCGTGTCGGAGGGTCGGACCTCCGACAGGAGCAAGCGATACATGAGTCAAGTGCAGCAGGAAAGCCGCTCCTCCTCGCCGGACCTCTCGCCAGCTGCTGCGCCATGTGAACATCATTTTGGCGGGGACGCGCTCGTCGCGCTCGGCGGCGCGCTCAGCGCGCGCCGAGCGCGACGAGCGCGTCGTGCACGTCGACGGGCATGAGCCCCGGGAAGATGCGATCGACGACGACGCCCTGCGAGACGAGCAGCGCGAGCGCGGCCATCGCGAGGCGGCCATTAATCAGCTCCGCCTCTCGCGCCTCCTTTTTGGAGAGGCCCCATGGCTGCTCCTGCGGCACGAGCTCAAGCACCGCGCGGTTCCCCTTGCGCTGCAGGTCGAGCAGGTCGTTCACGACGGTGAGGTGCATCGGGATGCCGCGGTCGACCGCCTTCTCGAGCGGCGACACGTCGGAGACGAGCGACGGCAACGCGCCCTCCACCGCGTCCGCGAGCGCGTCGACGAGCTGCGCGTCGGCGCCGAGCGTCGGCACGCGCTCGACGGTGTGGATGCCGACGGAGAGCGCGAGCGAGCGCAGCACGTTGTCTTGCACGTAGAGCGTGCCGCGCTGCTCGAAGAGGAACGAGACGGGCACGATCACCAGCTCTCGCACGCCGCGCGCGCCCAGAGCCCGGATCTCGTCCTCCACGTCCGGACCGATCCACCGGATCCGGTTTGGCACGGACGGCTTCTGCGCCGCCTGGCCCTGGTACCCGATCGTGTGCGGCAAGTCGAGGCCCGTCAGCTCGCGCACGCGCGCCATGCACAGCGCGACGGTGAGCTCGGTCTGGCGCGCGGAGACGGCGACGCGCGAGATCGCGCGGCGCGGCGTGCATGGCGCGTCGGACGCGCGCGGAGCCGGCGACGCGCGTCGGTAGGGCGGGCGGGCTGGCGGGCGGGCGGGCCGGCGGGCGAGCGCGGCGGGGCGGCCGCCGCGCCGCGCCGTGGCCGGTCCGCGCGCGCCCGCCGCACGGCAGGCGCAGCACACGGCGGCGCCCACCTGCTCAGTGTAGGGATCGCCCAAGTCAGTCACGTACCTCTCGGGCAGAGAGACGGCGGCAAAGACAACCGTCGGCAGGGACGCCGGTGACGGTGACGGTGACGGTGACGGTGACGGTGCAGTGCCGCCAGGCCGAGCGGACTGCGCTACGCCCGGCGCCTCGGCGGCGGCAGCGGACGCCGCGTCGCGCGCGCCCGCGCCGCGCCGCGCGCGCAGCGCGCTGACGAGCGCGCCGAACGCGGCCACGCCCGGCCCCGGCCGCTTGGCGCCCGCGCCGCCGTCCGCGCCGCCGTCCGCGCCCGCCTGCGCGTCGCCCACGCCCACGCGCGCGCCCGCCACGCCCTCGCCCGCCATGCCCGCCGCGCTCGCCGCGCCCGCCGCGTTTCCCGCGTCGCGCACGCGCGCGCACGCGTCCACGACCTGCCTGGCGAGGGCGTCGACATACTTTGGCTGCTTGTACCAAGAGGGGATCACCGTATTCTGGATCTTTCCAAAATCGGCGTCCGAGTCGAGTGCGGCCTCGAGGACGCGAAGAGACGATCCGGAGGTCGAGAGCGAGAACTGCGGGAAGAGCGGCAAGATCACCAAGTGCGTCACCTGCGCCAGCAGCGCGCGCGCACGTGCGGCGTACGCCGCCAAGGGGGCGCGGTCGGCGGGAGCCGCGCGCGTGCGCTCGACCGCGGGCGCGCGCCGGCGACGTGCGCGCGGCGGCCGCCCGCCCATCCGCCCGCCCGCCCGCCCGCCCGCCCATCCCAAGGCCCCGAGCCCGGCGCCACGCACCCGCGCCTCCTTGATCGCCTGGATCGCCTGAGGAATATAGGGCTCCCAATAGCGCATGGCGATGAACGCGCTCGCGCTCACGCCGCGCTCGCGGAGGGCGGCCTCGAGGGCGGCGGCCTGCTGCTGGACGGTGCGCAGCTGCTGCGACTCTGAGATCGAGACCGCGTCGAGCAGCCCGTCCGTGCTCGCCTTGAGCCCCGCCGCCGACGACTTTGCGATCGCCCACGCGAGCGGCGTCTTCGCCCAGAGGACCGACTTGGGGATCGTCACGACCTCGGGGTCCTGGAAGATGTTGAAGAGGTACGACTCGAGGTCGACGGCCGAGTCTGGCGCGCCTTGCGAGAGCAGCAGCACGCCCAGCTTGGCCGGCGCGCCCGTGCCGCCCGTGCCGGACGCCGCGCCGACCGCAAACTGCGGCGCGGCCGCTGCGGCCGAGCCCGGCGCGGCCGACGCCATGCGAAGCGCGCGCGGCGCGGCGCGCAGCGCGGGCCGGCGCACAACCGCCGGCGCGCGCGCGTGACCGCCCACGCGCGGCGCAAGCAGCGCCGCCGCCGCCGCGAGCTGGAGCAGCGCGCGCGAGGCCATCACTCGCCCGGCCCGCGCGCAGCGGCTCACTTTTAAATAGCGTACTTATTAAGTAGTAGCGTTGCTGGCAGGGAGGGAGGGGTGACTGAGCGGCCGGGCGCGCACGGCCGGGCGCGGCATGTTCCGCGCGCGAGCGCCGCCGCCGCCGCTCGACGCGTCAGCGCTCACCTGCCCTGTCATCCGCGACAAGGATGGCGCCTTCCTCAAGGTGCGCTACGCACGTTACGACGCGACCGCGTACGCGCACCTCTGCTCGATCAAGATCCGGCTCGCGTTCGGTCCGCCGGCGGAGCCGATGGCGGCGGCAGTGCTGTACGTGCCCACGACGCAGGTGCGCTGCCACGAGTCGCGCCGCGCCGGCCGCGCCGCCAAGTGCGGCGCGCCGACCGCGCGCGCGTCGCGCCACGCGGCACGCGCGCGCGTGGCGCGCCACGTCGCGCAGGACATGGCGGTGACGGGCGTGACGATTGAGTTCGGGCAGCGGCTCGTCGAGACGATGGCCATTCCCGTCGCCGAGCTCAACGCCGCCGCGCAGGCCGTGCGTGGCGCCGGGTCCCTCGCGGCCGGCGCGGCCGGCGCGCCAACAGGCGGCCCAAAGTCGCCCGCGCGTGCCGGAGCTGCGGCGTGCACGGCGCCCTGTGCGCCGAGCACGTGTGCGGCTGCGCCGGTGGTTGGCGCCGCCGTGCCGCCGCTCGACAGCGCGGCGCGCAACGCGGCGTTCAGCGCGGCCGAGCTGCGCGCATTTGCCCAGTTCCACCCGCGGTGCGGCGCACGGCCCCTTGCCGCGTGCCCCCGCCCATGGCCCGCGTGCCCCGCCCCATGGCCAGCGTGCCCCGCCGTAGGCGCACGGTTGGCCAGTCGGCAGGCTGCCCAGCAGACACTTGCAGGCAGTCGGCGGGTGGTCGGTGGTCCCTCTGTTCCGCTCGCGCTGCCTTTTTCCGCGGCACCTACGCCGCACACACCGCGCCCCCGTCACCCGTCACCCGTCACCCATCACCCGTCACCCATCACCCGTCACCCCCCACCCATCACCCGTCACCCATTACTTGTCACCCATCACGCGTCACCCAGCACCCATCACCCGTCACCCGTCACCCGTCACCCATCACCCATCACCCGTCACCCATCACCCGTCACCCATCACCCGTCACAGGTACGTGGCAATCCCCATCGGCCGCGTGCACGGCAGCGAGGAGGCGCTCGTGACGGTTCAGCTGCTCGACTGCCTGCCCTATGAGAATGGCGCCTATTCACTCACGCTGTTCACGCACATCCCGCAGGTGTGTCGAGCAAGCGCGCACACGCCCCCCGGCCCCGCCTCGCCACCCCGGCCCCAGCCGCGCCACCCCGGCCCTTCGTTCGCCAAGTCGTGCTGCGGACGCCATTGCACGCGCAGCCACCAGCCGTGCCCCCCCCCCCCCCCCCCCCCCCCCCTGCTCCCCCCTCCCCATCCTGCCCTTTCCCCTTCCCCCTCCCTCCCCGTCATCAAACTCCCCCCCCCCCCCCCCCCCCCCCCCCAAACCCCCCCCCCCCCCCTCCCCGCCATCCCTCGCCCACTGTCGCGCCTTCAGTCACTCATCCTCCGCGCAGACACTGCACTCGAGCAAATCTTGGAGGTCGCCATCGCTGTCCACCCGGCGCTGCACGCGGCCGGCGTGGACGGCGACACCGAGCAGCGCACGGCAGGTGGCGGCGCGGCCGGCGGTGGCGGCGGTGGCCGCTTCGACGGCGCGCGCGCGAAAACGATCGCGCGCGCACCCGGCCGCAAAGGCAGCGCTGCGCCGCCATCGTGCGCGGCTTTGAACGGCGGCTTGCGCGGCGCAACGGGCGCTGGGCCCCAGTCGCGTAGGCGCATGGGCGTGACGCTCGGCAAGGTGGGCGGGGTCGACCGTGATGGCGGTCAGGCGCGCAGCCGGGCGCTCGTCGTGCAATTTGCGGGCTGTACGCGCGAGCCGCTGCTGTTGCCCCCCCCCCCCCCCCCCCCCCCCCCCTAAAGCCGCCTGCCCCCCCCCCCCCCCCCCTAAAGCCGCCCCCCCCCCCCCCCCCCCCCTAAAGCCGCCTGCCCCCCCCCCCCCCCCCCCCCCCCCCCCCCCCCCTAAAGCCGCCTGCCCCCTAAGCCGCCTGCCCCCTGAAGCCACGCCCCATAAGCGCCTTGCCCCCGAAGCCCCTTGCCCCCCCCCCCCCCCCCCCCCCCCCTCCCCCCCCGGCCGGACGCGCGCGCTCACGCCACCACCCTCTTCGTCACCACCGCTCACGCCACCATCCTCTTCGCCACCACCGCTTACGCCACCACCCTCTTCGCCACCACCGCTCACGCCACCACCGCTCACGCCACCACCCTCTTCGCCACCACCGCTCACGCCACCACCGCTCACGCCACCACCGCTCACGCCACCGCCCTCTTCGTCACCACCCTCTTCGCCACCACCGCTCACGCCACCACCCTCTTCGCCACCACCGCTCACGCCACCACCCTCTTCGCCACCACCGCTCACGCCACCACCGCTCACGCCACCACCCTCTTCGCCACCACCGCTCACGCCACCACGCTCTTCGCCACCACCGCTCACGCCACCACCCTCTTCGCCACCACCGCTCACGCCACCACGCTCTTCGCCACCACCGCTCACGCCACCACCCTCTTCGCCACCACCGCTCACGCTACCATCACCACCGCCATCGCCCCCTCTCCCCACCGCCCCGCCCCTCCACCGCCCCGCCGCGGACGCAGGCACATACCCGCTGCGCAACACGGGCAGGGCCGGCGGCAACCGTCCCATGCACCCCGTCCTCGGCTCTGACGAGGAGCGAATTGCCGCACGCAAGGCCCTCCCACCGCACGAGGCGGCGGCAAAGGCGGACGCCGCCACGCGCGCGGCCGCCGCGCTGCGCCGCCAGCTGCCGCGCGCTGGCGCGACGAACGGCACGTCGGACGCGCTCGCTCTCGCCGGCGCTGGCGCCACAGCTGCGGGCGCGGGCCCGCTCGGCGCCGCGGCACTGGGCGGCGCGGTGGTCGCGCCGGCGCACACACTGAGCGGTGTGGCGGATGCAGCGATGGCGGCCCTCGAAGCGATCGGCGGGACAAGCGACAGAGGGCGTGACACAGCCCCGCAGGTGCGCGCACGCTGGGCAGGGCAGTGCGGGAAGGCGGACCGTGGCTGGGCTGGGCAGGGCTGCTGACCGTGGCTGGGCTGGGCGGGAAGGCGCCAGTCAGCAAGCCCCCCCCCCCCCCCCCCCCCTGCCAATTAACCCCCCCCCCCCCCTTCCCCACCGCGCCGCCCGTCAGCTCGAGCTGCACGTGCGCGCCGACGACGAGCGCAGCTGGCCCGCCTCGCCTCTCGTGCTGCGCTTTGCCCTCGCCTCGACCAACTTCACCGCCGCGCTGCTCGTCCAGCCGCCGCGCACCGTCGTCGCGCCCGCCACCGCCGGCGTTGCCGGACGAGGCAGCGGCGCAGCCGGCGCCGGCGCGAGCCGCGCCTCGGCTCGCGCGCCCCCAGCCGACGCTCCCGTGCGTTACGACCCAACGCACAATGGCGGCTCGTTCCTTGTCGTCCTCGCACCGCCCCGCGGCTCCGACCGTTTCGCGCTCGGCGAGAGGACGCGGGGCGCGCCGCGCTCCGCCGCGGAGGAGGCGCTCGCCGCGCGCGCGCACGAGAGCGCGTTGCACGTGCTCGCGATGGAGGACGCGGTGGAGGACGCGGTGGCGTCCGAGGCCGACGGCAAGGCCGACGGCAAGGCCGCCGGCGCGGCCACCGGCGGCGGCGGTGGTGGTGGTGGTGGCAGCGCGGGCGGCGATGGCGGGGGCAACAGCGGGGGCGGGAGCGGCCTTGCGATGAGCGCGTTGCGTACGCTCGACCAGCTTCTGCCCGGCGCGGCCGCCGCGTTGCTGCCGCCAGACGCCGCAGCCGCCGCCGCCGCCGCCGCCAAGACGCGCGCCGCGCGCGCCGCCGCGCTCGCGTCCGCCCTGCGCCGCCGCCCCCCGCTGCGCCCTGGCGAGCGCCACCCCGAAATGCCGCCCTTCCGCCGCGCGATCACCATCGTGCTCGACCGCTCCGCGTCGACGCGCGCGCCCGGCTTGGCCGACGCGCTCGAGGGGCAGGTCGTTGAAGCCCTCTTCGGCCTCGACCCAACCGACGCCTTCGCCCTGCTGCTCTATGACGACACGGTGACCATTTTTGGCGGCGCGGCCGCGAACCGGGACGCGCGGGGCGACGAGGGCGGCGCGCGGGGCGGCGGCGGTGGCGGCCGAATGGGCGAATCCCGTATGGGCGACACGCTTTTAAACTTGGTCGGCAGAGGGCAGCCGGGTTCGAAGCCGCCGCCGCCGCCCACGCTGTCCGAGCTCGTCGCCGCCGCCGGCGGCCTCGCGCGCGGCGGGCGCGACGCGGCGACGCGCGCGGCCGCGTGGCTCTACGCACGCCCGCCGCGCGCCACGGCCGGCTCGAGCGCGCTCGGCGACGCGCTGCGGTGCGCGGTCACGCTCCTCGACACGCACGCGCTCGTCGACGGCGCGCCACTCGACGGCGCGACGCTCGGCGACGAGCAGTCGCCGCTGCGCGCGCGGCGCGGGCTTGGCGCGAACGGCTCATGCAACGGCTCATACGGGGGCAACGGCTCATACGGGGGCAACGGCGCATACGGGGGCAACGGCTCATACGGGGGCAACGGCTCATACGGGGGCAACGGCTCATACGGGGGCAACGGCTCATACGGGGGCAACGGCTCATACGGGGGCAACGGCTCATACGGGGGCAACGGCGCATACGGGGGCAACGGCTCATACGGGGGCAACGGCTCATACGGGGGCAACGGCCCATACGAGGGCGGCGCGCGCCCGCGCGGCGCGGGCGGCGGCGACGGCGGCAATGCGTCGGCCGCTGCCGCTGTCGCGCCGGCCGCTGGCAGCGCGTGGCAGTGGCACGCGTCGGCGCGTCGGCGGCGGCGGAGCAGCCCACCCGTTCTGCCGGCAGGAACCCGCCGCATCCGCTCTTACGCCGCCATCGTGCTCGTAACGGACGGCGCCGTCCCAGACGAGCGGCGCATCTGCGCATGGGCGAGGGGCGCGCTGGCGGGGGGCGTTGCGGCGGGTGGCGTTGCGGCGGGTGGCGTTGCGGCGGGTGGCGTTGCGGCGGGTGGCGTTGCGGCGGGTGGCGTTGCGGCGGGTGGCGTTGCGGCGGGTGGCGTTGCGGCGGGTGGCGTTGCGGCGGGTGGCGTTGCGGCGGGTGGCGTTGCGGCGGGTGGCGTTGCGGCGGGCGGCGTTGCGGCGGGTGGCGTTGCGGCGGGTGGCGTTGCGGCGGGCGGCGTTGCGGCGGGCGGCGTTGCGGCGGGCGGCGTTGCGGGCGTTGGCTTTGGCGGCGGCTTCACGGGCGTGGCGACGCGCGTTGGGCTGAACGAAAAGCGGCGCCGCGGGAGTCGAGCCGCGTCGCGCTCCGCCGCCGGCGCCAACGCCGGCGGTGGCGGCGACGGCGGCGGTGGCGGCGGTGGCGGCGGCGGCGGTGGCGGTGGCGGTGGCGGCGGCGGCGGCGGCGGCGGTGGCGGTGACGGCGAGGGCGGTGGCGGTGGCGACGGCGGCGATGGTGGCAACGGCGGTGCGGACGGGCGGCTGGAAGGCACCGAGGGCGCAGCGAGCGCGCGCCTTTTCGCCCTTGGCATCGGTGCGGCGGCGCGCCCACCGTCGCGCAGCCGCTGAAGCGGCCGCGCTGGCCGCGTGGCCCATGCGCCTGCCTTTGCGCTTGCCTCCCTACACCCCCCCCCCTCCCTCCCTTTCCCCCCCTCCCTCCCTTTCCCCCTCCAGCCACACACACGCACACACACACACACACACACGCGCGCACCTGCACACACACACACACACACACACACACACTTACACACACACATACACACACACACACACACACACACACACTCTTACACACTCACACACACCACACACACACCTGCACACACACACACACACACACCTGCCCCCCTCCCCCCTCCCCACAGGCGAGCACTGCAACGCGCATTTCCTCCGCTCCCTCGCAACGATCGGCCGCGGCCGCGCCGAGCTCGCGATCGACGCGACGCACGCAGCCGACCGCCTCGCCGCCGTGCTGCACGCCGCAACGTCGCCCGTCCTCGCCAACGTACGCCTCCGCATCGACGGTCTGGAAAGCGCCGAGCTGTGCGCCCATCCGTTGCCGGACGTCTCCTCCCTCGGCGCCCTCATCATCGGAGGCCGGTGCGCCACGCGCCGCGCGCAGCGCTGCGCGCGCGGCCGCGCCCGCGGCCATGCGCGTGGCTGCGCGGCGCGCAGGACAGCACAATGCCGCGCAGCACAATGCCAGCGCGAGAGCCAGCGCGCCGCCGTCCCAGCGGCCAATGGGAGGGGGGGGGGGGGGGGGGGGGGGGGGGGGGGGGGGGGGGTAGGGACACAATATGAGCGCAGGAGGGCCTGCCGGGCGGCCACGCGTGCGCGGCTGCGCGCGCAGCGCGCGCCGTGCGCAATTTGTGCGCCCGCGGCAGGCCCTCCTGCGCTCATATTGTGTCCCTACCCCCCCCCCCCCCCTTTCCCCCTTTTCCCCTTTCCCCCTCCACCCACACTCATCCTCCCCCCCCCCCCCCCCCTCCCCCCCCCTCCCCCTCCCCCCCGTCCAACCGCCGTCCAACCGCCGTCCCACCGCCGTAGCTACTCCGGTGCCTTCCCGTCGCACATCCTCGTCGAGGGGACCCTCGCAGACGGCAGTCGCTGGGCCCATGCGCTGCACGCACGTCCCGCCAACACGGTGCCCGTCTCTGCCCTCGTCGCGCGCACGCAGGTGGGCGCGCACCGGACCGAACCGGACCGCACCGCCACCGCTCCGCCGCGTTGCGCCGCGCCGCGCGTGTGCATCGGCGCGGCCACGAGCGGCGGTGCGCCCGCCCTACCCGTACCTCACCTCCCGGACCGACCCCCGGACCCGACCACGACCCCCCCCCCCCCGGACCCCCGGAATCGACTCTCCGGACTGCCCTCCCCTCCCCCCGGACTGCGCCGTGGCAGGTGGACGGCCTCGCCGCGCACGCGTGGCTGCACGCGCACGCGCCCACGCGCGACCGCGCCGTCGCGTTCGCCTTGCAGTTCGGCCTGCCCTCCGACCATACACGCCTCGTCGCGCTCGAGACGTCAAAGGGTGCCAAGCAGATCGTCGCCGAGGAGGCAGCCGCGCGCGCCCTCCGCGCGGGCGGCAGCGCCGCGCGCCGCGCAGCGGACGGCGCGCGCGGCGCGGCGGGCCACGGCCGCCTCGCCGCGGCGAACCGCCTTGCGCTCGGACCGCTGCTCTCCGTCGGCGCCTCCCCCGTCCTCTTTGGCTCCCTCGCCGCGACGCGCGCCAACACGCCGCCCCTCGCCACCGCCGTCGGGGGCGCGCGCGGCGGCGCCGGCGGCGGCGGCGGCGGCGGCGGCGGCGGCGGCGGTGGCGAGGGCGCTTCGGCGGCCATCGTGGATCGCGCGCCCGGTTTCGCGCTGCCCGACGTGGTCGACGCGGCTGGCACTCCGGAGAACGGTTGGCGCAATTTCGCGTTGCGAGCCGCCTGCCCCCTCGCCTCTTTGCCCCGTTCCCCCCCTTTCCCCCCTTCCTTGCTTCTCCCTTCCCCCTTTCCCCCTCTCATCTTTCCCGGCTGCCCCACATGCCCCACCCTCGCCTCCCCCGCTGACCCCCCCCCCCCCCCCCTCCCCCACCCCACCCCATCCACGCCCCCCCCTCCGTGCAGGCCTTGCAGAGTCGGGCGCGGAGATGCGCGCGGATGGGCTCGGCGACGTGACCGACGTACTGCGCGGCGCGGCGGAGTCGATCGGTGCGCCGTGTCCCCTCTCTCCTCCCCCCCCCCCCCCCCCTGCCCCCCCTCTCCTCACCGACTGCATGCTTCCCTGCCCCCCTCTCTCCTTGCCCCCCCCCCCCCCCCCCCCCCGCCCCCTCTCCTCCGCCGCACCTTGCGCGCACGCTCGTGCACCCAGCCGCCCACGGCTCGCTCTGCACGCGAGCGCATCACCCGCGTCCCCGCTTGCCAACCGCCGCCCCAACCGCCGCCCCAACCACCCCCCAACCACCGCCCAACCACCCCCCCCACCCCCACCCCCTGAATCGCGCCAGGCGGGCTCAAGCCGTCCAGCGCGCAGATGGCCGCGGGCGGCGCTGTCGCGCTCGGCGGCGCAGGCGGCGTGCTCGCGGGCACGTGGGCCAACGAGGCGATGGAGACGGCGCTCGACGTGCTCGAGTTCATGCGGATGGGCGCGGAGTCCTTCGGCGAGTGCATCGGCGCCGCCGGGAGCGCGGGCCGCCTCTGCCTGACGGGCGAAGTCGGCGCGGATGAGGCAGCGCAGTAGGCGCGGCTGTGACGTGCGCATGGTCCACCGGCCCGTCTGTGCGCAGGCCTGGCTCCACCTCGTGAGTGGGTCAAGTGTCAACCCCAGACTGGCTCGACACAAACAGGCCGCTGCTGCCTGACTCACAGGGCCCGACACTGAAAAGTCAAAAGTGCTCAGGGACTGGTCATCATGGCGAGGCGAATGCCCACGCCCCGCGCGGCGGCGGGTGCGATGCCGCCACCTGACGGGCGCGCAGCGCTCGAGACGGACATCGATGACGACGCGTCGATACCCGACCTGGTGGACGACACGGACGCGTCCGACGACGCGCACGACACGCGCGCGCCCGAGCTGCGCCGGCCGCGCACGCACCCGCGGCCCGCGCCTCGCGCGCACGGCGCGATGGCGCGCTCGGCGGCCGGCGAGCTGCGCGCGCGCGCCGCCCTCTCCGTCGGCAATACACTTGCCGCGCCGGTGGTTGTCTTGCAGGCCACGTCCGACGAGGACGCCGACGACGACGCCGACGCCGCCGTCGGCCGCGCCGTCAGCCGAGAGCACTTCGGCGCAGGCGGGATGCTCGCGCGCCTGCCCGCCGACGCGAGCGCGGAGCTCGTCGCTGCGCGCTTCGCGGCGGCCGCTGCCGTCGCGTCTGCGCGCGCCGCCGCGCGCGCGAGCGCTCGCCACGTCGGCGCGCTCCATCGCCCGCCGCGCGCCGCGCGCGCGCCGCCTTCGCCGCACGCCGGGCCCGTGCGTACGCTATGGCGCCAAGCAACGCTGGTGCCGCGCGGCGGCTTGGCCACGCGCCACGCGCCGTCCGACGATATGGAAGACGGCGATGGCGATGGCGATGGCGATGGGCGGGACGGAGACGAGCCTTGCCCGCGGCTCGTGTCGCTCAGTTCCGACGAAAGCGTATCGGACGCTTCCGACGCCTCGTTCTCCCCTTTTTTCTCCCCTACCGCCGCTGCCGCCGCCACCGCCGCCGCCACCGCCGCCGCCGCCACCGCCGCGCGGCCGGCGCGCGCCGCCGCCGCCGGCAGCGGCGGCCGGCGCGCGAGAGGGCGCTATCGGACCACCGCCATCGTGCCGAATCTCGAGCCCCTCCCCGCCTCGAGCAATGGCGACAACGGCGGCGGCGGCGAAAGCGGCGGCGGCGGTGGCAGCGGCGGCGGCGACGGCGGCAGCGTCGGCCGTGCCCGCGGCCGAGCGCGCGGCCGCCGTTTGCCGGCCGCCGCCTCGAGCGCTCGGTCCGACGACTCGCCGCCACGCCTCGTTTGGTGCGACTCGGGATCGGACTCGGGGTCGGACTCAAGATCGGACTCAAGATCGGACTCGGGATCGGACGCTGTCGACGCCGGCGCGAACGAGCGCAGCTTCGGCGCGCCGCGCGCGGCGACGAGCTCGGCCGCGCTCATAGCCGCCATCGAATTCGTCGCATTCGCGTCCGCGCATGCGAGCGAGCAGGCCTCGGACAGCGAGTCGGACTCGGTGCCATGGCTCTACGATCCGTCCGACATGTCCGACATGTCCGACGACGGCGGTGACGCGGCCGGCTGGCCACGCGAGCACGCGGCGGGTGGCATGCAGCATGGCGGCGGGCAGCGGGCGGGCGCGGCCGGGCCCAGGCGGGGCGGCTACGATGGCAGCAGCATTGCGTACTGGCATTGGCAGCACGGCGCGTCCGGCGTCTTTGCAAGCATGGGCGTGCCCGCCTTGCTCCCGGGCATAGCCGACGTCGTCCTGGCCGACGGCTCCCGGCTCGCCGCGCTGCTTGGGCCCGCGCGCGCGTCGGTGGCGGCCATCGCCGCGCTCGAGCGCATCGCGCCGCCGCTTGGCCACGGCGCGCGCCACGACGGCGACGGCGACGGACGCCGTGGCGGCGGGGATGGGGGCGGTGGCGGGGGCGGGGGCCGTGACGATGACGGTGACGGCGACGGTGACGGCGACGCACCGTGCTGCGTGATCTGCCTCGACACGTACGTCCGGTCCGACACGCTCGTCCGACTGCCGTGCGCCCATGCCTTCCATGAGCGCTGCGCAACGCATTGGCTCCGCAGGCGCGGCACGTGCCCCGTCTGCCGCTTTGCCCTCACTGGACACGCCGCCATTGCCCTCACTGGACACGACGCCATTGCCCTCACTGGACACGACGCCATTGCCCTCACTGGACACGACGCCATTGCCCTCACTGGACACGACGCCATTGCCCTCACTGGACACGACGCCATTGCCCTCACTGGACACGACGCCATTGCCCTCACTGGACACGACGCCATTGCCCTCACTGGACACGACGCCATTGCCCTCACTGGACACGACGCCATTGCCCTCACTGGACACGACGCCATTGCCCTCACTGGACACGACGCCATTGCCCTCACTGGACACGACGCCATTGCCCTCACTGGACACGACGCCATTGCCCTCACCGGACACGACGCCATTGCCCTCACTGGACACGACGCCATTGCCCTCACTGGACACGACGCCATTGCCCTCACTGGACACGACGCCATTGCCCTCACTGGACACGACGCCATTGCCCTCACTGGACACGACGCCATTGCCCTCACCGGACACGACGCCATTGCCCTCACTGGACACGACGCCATTGCCCTCACTGGGCACGACGCCATTGCCCTCACTGGACACGACGCCATTGCCCTCACTGGAGACGACGAGCCGCGCCCGCACACCCACGCGCGCACGCACGCGCAGATGCAGCTCAACCTCCAGGCCCTCATCGCCTCGCCCGCCCTGCCGCACGCGCGCTCCGGCGCCGACGCGGGCGCCGTCGGCGCGGGCGCGGGCGCAGGCGTTCGCGCTGGCGCGCGCCAGCCGCCGGCGCAAACGCTCGCCACCTTCGTCGAAAGCAGCATGGCCGCCAGCATGCCCACCAGCATGCCCACCAGCATGGCCGCCAGCATGGCCGCCAGCGGGCACGAGCGCTCGGCACTCGCCGCCTTCCGCGCGCAGGCTGCGCGCCATCGTGTCTCACCCATCGGCAGCAGCGGCCATGCTGATGACCATTCTCAGCCCGTGCCGCCCGGCTCGCACACGCGCCGCGCGTCGCCGCCGGGGCGCGGCGCGGCGTCGGCGCGCGCGCGCGCGCGTGCCGCCGCGGACGGCACAAGCGACATGAGCGCTCGACCGTTGACTTCCATCGTAGGTGGGGCGATGGCGGCGTCTGCGAGGCTTCCCGGCACGGGTGGGGTGACGGGCGCACCCGCCCGCCTGGGCGGCAGCGGCGCGGTTCGGCGTCCCCGCGCGTGGCTCCGCCCGCCCACGCCCGCCGCGAGCGGCACCCTCGGCTCGCGCGCCGCCAGCCCGATGCCCGCGCGCCACCCGGGGGCGTAGGCTTTGCCCGCACCTGGGCGTGTAGGCTGCGCCCGCGCGTTGCTGCGACCGCGGCGCGCGCGCAGCCAAGCTGGCGGCCTGAGGCAGAGCGCACAGCCAAGGTGGCGGCCTGAGGCAGAGCGCACAGCCAAGGTGGCGGCCTGAGGCAGAGCGCGCAGCCAAGGTGGCGGACTGAGGCAGTGCGCGCAGCCAAGGTGGCGGACTGAGGCAGTGCGCACAGCCAAGGTGGCGGACTAAAGCAGTGCGGCCTTGGCGGACTGAGGCAGTGCGCACAGCCAAGGTGGCGGAGAAAGCAGTGCGGGCCACTGCGCTGCGACGGCGTCGGGCTTTCACGCCCGCCATGCTCAAAATGCTTTCGTCGCTAAGAATTCAAAACCGAATGAAGGCACGGGCCGCCACCTGATCTCCATGCGCGCGCGGCTCACACCGCACAGCCGGCCAAGTCTGCCGCGGTGATCGGCTGCAGCGTGCAGTACACGTCGTGCAACAGCGCAGCCTCGTACATGCGCAGCGGGATCTGCAGCTTGCCGCAAAACGGCTTTGCGAGCTCTTTTGCCGCCTTGTAAAAAGTGTACAGCACCTGCCGTGCACGAGCGGCGGGGCAGACGGCTCGCGTCAGGCGCGCTCCCGCCCGCGCGCTCGAGCCAGCCAGCCCCATCATCCCCCCCCCCCCCCCCCCCCCCCCCCCCCCCTCCCACCCCAGAGCGTACCGTGTGGATCAGCCCAACAGTGGCCGCGGAGAGCCCCCACGCAAACAAGGATTGCCACTGTGAGAGGGAGAGAGCCGTAAGCAGCGCGAGTGAGACAGTGAACGAGGTGATCATCGCCTGCAGCAACACCGTGTATATGGGCGGCACGGGCATCAGCGACATCGCAAGCGCCGACGCGCTCATCTTGCCCACGTTGGTCAGCTCGGCGAGCACCGTGCCGCGCAACTCGCCGCTCAGCGTGCCCAGCGCCGGGTTGACCGCGAGCTCGCCGATCACGGTCGCGACGAGCGCACCGGGCGTGCGCTCAAGCCGCGCGAGCAGCCGAGGCGGCAGCGACCGTGCCGCGCTCTCCCGCCACGGACCGGGCGGCGAGCGCTCGAACAGAGCGACGCCTGAGGGACCCACCTCGTGCATCGAGCGCGCGTAACTGTCCATGAGCGCCGAAATTAAAGCAGCGACAGTCCGGCGGTGCTCGAGGGGCGCGTCGACGAATGCGAAGGCGACGAAGCGCAGCGACGAGAGGAGGGACGTCGTGAAGTTCTTGCCTGCGCCGATGGGCGGGATAGGCAGAGGGCGGGTGCAGCGGGGCGGGGTGGGGCCGTGCGGGCAGTGGCAGGGGGCGGGAGCAGCGGGGCGGGGTGGGGCCGTGCGGGCAGTGGCAGGGGGCGGGTGCAGCGGGGCGGGGCGGGGCCGCGCAAATAGAAACAAGGGGCGGGACGGCGCGGGGCGGGGCCGCGCAAATAGAAACAAGGGGCGGGACGGCACGGGGCGGGGCCGCGCAGCGCGGCGTGCGCGCACCGTCCCAGAAGCGTGCGTACGCGATCGAGTGACGAAACTGCACACATTGAAATTAAGGGGGAAAGGTGGGCGGGAGGCGGCGCACGTCGACTCCCACGCGGCGGCGAGCGCCGTGGCGAGCGGGGTGGCGCGCGAGCTCGGCGCGACGCGCGCGCCCCGCCGCCGCGTCGCGCGCGCAGCGTCGCACGCGCCCAAACGCGCCCAAGCGCGCCCCAAACGCGCCCAAACGCGCCCAAACGCGCCCAAACGCGCCCAAACGCGCCCAAGCGCGCCCAAGCGCGCCCAAGCGCGCCCAAACGCGCCCAAACGCGCCCAAAACGCGCCCAAAACGCGCCCAAACGCGCCCAAAACGCGCCCAAAACGCGCCCAAAACGCGCCCAAACGCGCCCAAACGCGCCCAAACGCGCCCAAAACGCGCCCAAACGCGCCCAAACGCGCCCAAACGCGCCCAAACGCGCCCAAACGCGCCCAAACGCGCCCAAACGCGCCCAAACGCGCCCAAACGCGCCCAAACGCGCCCAAACGCGCCCAAACGCGCCCAAACGCGCCCAAACGCGCCCAAACGCGCCCAAACGCGCCCAAACGCGCCCAAACGCGCCCAAACGCGCCCAAAACGCGCCCAAAACGCGCCCAAACGCGCCCAAACGCGCCCAAAACGCGCCCAAAACGCGCCCAAACGCGCCCAAACGCGCCCAAACGCGCCCAAACGCGCCCAAAACGCGCCCAAACGCGCCCAAACCGCGCCCAAACGCGCCCAAAACGCGCCCAAACGCGCCCAAAACGCGCCCAAACGCGCCCAAACCGCGCCCAAACGCGCCCAAAACGCGCCAAAATTCGCCCAAACGCGCCAAAATGCGCCAAAATGCGCATGACGCGCACCCGTTTCGTCGATGACGACGCACGCGCGCGCGCGCCGACCGTGAAAACACGCGGCGCGCGGGGCACCGCCCCACGCGCCGGCGCGACGCGCACACTGGCCGCGCAACGCGGCGCGCAACGCGCGGCGCGCACCGTCAGGATGAGCGAGACGAGGAGGGAGAAGGCGGAGACGGGCGCGGAGAGGGCACCGACCTGCAGCTTGACCTCGGCGTCGGATTTGACGAGCACGCCGAGGCCGATCGTGATGGCGCACGCGCCCAAAAATTGCGCGGGCAGGTGCACGTACGCCACCTTCCGCCAGTGCCGGATGTCGGCGCTCAGGTAGTCGTACCACACTTCGCGCCGGCCGCACCACGGGTGGTCGACCGCGTCGCGCGCGACAAAGGTGTCGCCGGCGTTGGGCACGGGCGCGAGCGACATGTCGTCGACGACACCGTCCGAGTGCAGCCGACGGTTGCGCAGCGCCAGCCTCGCCACGTCGCGGATCGAGACGATGCGCACGGGCTCGGCGTCCGCCGCGGCCGACTCGGCGGCGGGCGAGTGCGCGGCGGGCGAGGCGCGCGAGTCGGCGGCGGCGAGAAGCGGCGTGATGGACATGCGATGGTCAGCGGCCATCAGCGTGATCGGTTGCGCCCGCCAGCTCGGACCGTGCCGCCGCACGCTGCTCGACAACGCGCCGCGCGTCGTGATCCGTGCAGGATGCTGGCGGAGGCCGGCGTTGCTATGAGAAGCCGTGCCGCCGCTTTCCAAAAACGCGACGGGCCACCACGATGGCGGCCGCCACGTCGGCGCTGGCGCTTCTCACGCCGTCGGCGCTCACGCTCGCCGCGCTCTGCTTTGGCATGTCCGCCGTGCGCGAGGCCACGCGCGGCGACTTCTCCGCCGCACTCGTCTGCCTCGGCGCCTCCGCGATCTGCGACGGCCTCGACGGGCACGCCGCGCGCCGGCTCAACGCGGTGACGCTCTTCGGCGGCGAGCTCGACTCGCTGTGCGACCTGGTCGACTTTGGCGCCGTACGTCGCGCGCGCGCGCGCCGCTTCGCGCCATGCCGCGGTGCGCTGCGGTGCGCCGCGGCGCGGCGCTGCGCGTGACCCGCGCGCGCGCGCTCTGGCCACGCTCCGTCGTCCGGCGCGCGCGGCGCGGCTGACGCGTGCGCGCGTGCGCGCACGCGCGCGCGACACCGCCGCCCGCCACCGCCGCCGTCGTTGCCACGTGCACGCGCGTGTGCACCGCACCGCATCCGGACTGCGGTGCATCCGGACTGCGGTGCATCCGGACTGCGGTGCGATCGGCCAGGCGCCGGCGCTCATCGTCTTCGCGTGGGCCACGCAATGGGACGAGCAGCAGGCGCGCGCGCGCGCCGTCGCGGCCGGCGCGGCGGACGCGTGCGCGGCGCGCGGCGGCGGCGGCGGCGGCGGCGGCGCGACCGCCGCGGCGCACGCGGCGACGTGGGCGGAGCTGCCCGACACCGCACTGTGGGCGGAGGTGTCCGACAACGCGCTGTGGGCGGCATGTCTCCTCTACGTCTCGTGCGCCGCCTACCGCCTTGCGCGTTTTAATGTGGGCGTGCTCCGACCGCCCCCGCCACCGCCGGCCGAGCCCTCGCCGCTTTGCGAGGGCTCGCGCGCCGACGCCGGCGGCGCGGCGCTCGCGCCGCCCCCGCCGCCGGCGTCCGACGCTGCACGCCCCGCGGCGCGCGCGCCCGGCGGCCACGACGCGTCAGCCATCGCACCGCCGCCGCCGTCGGCGTGGCTGGCCGCGCCGAGCAGCGCGCCCCCAAGCCCGAGCGGCGCGCACGATGGCGGCGCGAGCCCGCGCGGCTGTGCGCGTCCGCGCGCGCCGCGCGCGCGCGCCTTCTTCTCCGCGCCGCACATCGACTTGGGCGGCTCGCAGGCGGAGCCGACGGAGCAGTTCGCCACCACGTACGTTTCCCGCGCAAAATTCTTTCGCGGCGTGCCCGCGCCACAAGGCGCGCTCATGGCGGTCGCGCCCGTCGTGCTCTGGCTGAGGCGCGCGGCGGCGCTTGCGAGCGCGCGCGCGGCGGCCAGGCCGGAGCGCGCGCGCGGCGTCGACGGCGGCGGTGGCGATGGCGCGCTCGCCACGGCCGCCGTCCGCGCACTCGGCGGCGGCGTCGGCGTCGGCGTCGGCGTCGGCGGCGGCGGCGGCGGCGGTGGCGGTTGGGGCGGCTGCGCGAGTGCCGTGCACGCACACTGGGATGCGGAGGCGTGGCCTTTTCCCGCGCAGCTGCCCGCGCGCGCCCTCGCGGCGACGTGGCTCTGCGTGCTCGGCGCGCTTATGGTGAGCATGAGCACGCGCGGCGAGCGCCCGTGGCGCGGAGGCTGGCGCCCGTCGCCGTGGCGCGCGCGCCGGCACCGGCGGGCGCGCCGCGTGTGCGCCGGCGGCGGCCGCGTGCCGCTGCGCCTTGCGCGCCCGCCCACCCGGCCGCCCATCCCGCTCGCCCAGCGCGCCCGACCCGCCCTGCGCGCCTCCGTCCGCCCCTGCCCCTGCCCCTGCCCCTGCCCCTGCCCCTGCACCTGCCCCTGCACCTGCCCCCCCTTCCCCTCCTCCCCTCCTTTCGCCGCGCGCAGGTGACGACGTGGCCAATGCTCTCGTCCAAGATGGCGATGCGCGACCCGGCGGTCGAGTCGCACATCCGCTCGCGCTCGGCGGGCACGCTGGCGCTCAAGGGCGCGGGCGGGTGCGCGGTGATGTGGCTGCTGCTCTCCGTGCGCTCGTGGAGCTCCGCCGCGCTGACGCTGTGCGCGTTCGTCGAGGCGGTGCTCGCGTTCTCGGTGCCGCTCGGTCCGATCGCGTACCGCTTTGCCGCAAAGTGAGCGAGGCACGCTGATCACGTCAGGGTGCCCCCGATCGACCCCGGACCAGAGACCAAACTTGGCCCCCCCAGTCATCGGCCACTTTCCAAAGTCCGACGGGCGCCATGCGCCGCCGTCCGTAATACAATCTTGGGCGCAACGGGACATACGGAGGAGATTGTGAGGGCGGCCTGCCGTTGTTCCGTGGAGGGCTTGCGCCTCTTTGGCCTCGCCCCGCCCGGGCTTCTCGCATCCGCACCGGCGCCTCGCGGCGCGCGCAGGCGCGGCGGCGGCGGCGGCGGGCAGGGCTCGCGCTCGTCGGAGCGTGTGCGGCGCGCAGGCGCGGCGCGCGTGCACGCCCCGCCATGGGCGTGGCCGACGGGCGCCTCGCGACGCGCGACGGGCAGCACGCCGAGCCGGGCTCGCTCGACGCGCTGCTCCCAAAGTCGATCGAGCTGAACGGGCTGGGCGCGCAGCCGGACGCGGGCGCGCACGTGACGAATAAGGTGCACACCCACCGCTACACCCTCCTCACTTTCCTGCCCATGCAGATCTACGAGCAGCTCAACCCGGTGCGCAAGTTTGCCAACTTTTACTTCCTGTGCGTCGGCTGCCTGCAGGCGGTGCCGCAGATCTCGGTGACGGGCGGCGTGCCCGTGCTCTTCGGCCCGCTGCTCTTCGTGACGGGCGTCGACGCCATCACCAAGCTCTACGAAGACTGGCAGCGCCGCCGCACCGACGCGATCACCAACCGCCAGGCGACGCAGGTCCTCGACCCAGAGTCGCGCGCTTTCGAGCCGCGCCGCTGGGATGAGGTGCGCGACGCGCGCGCGACGCGCGACGCGCGGGGCTCGCCGATGCAAGGCAAGGCAAGGCAAGGCAAGGCAAGGCAAGGCAAGGCAAGGCAAGGCGCGCGCCCTCTGACGGCGCCCCGCCGCGCCGCGCCCCGCCCCGCCGCTGTCTGTGCCCCCCTCACGCCACGGCGCGCGCGCAGGTGCGCGTGGGCGACGTGGTCTCGGTGCGCAACCGCGAAATCTTCCCCGCCGACCTGCTCCTCCTCGGCGCGATGGGGCCGCAGGGCCCTATCGGCCATTGCTGGGTCTCGACCAAGTCACTCGACGGCGAGACGGACGCGAAGCTGCGCGAGGCGCCCAAGACAACCGCACAGCGGCTCGCCAACGGCGGCATTGACGCGCTCCTCGAGATGCGTGGCCGGCTGCGGTGCGAGGCGCCCAACAACATCACCTCCGACTTCTCGGGGCTGCTCTACCTCGACGTGCCCGCGCCCGGCGCCGGAGCGGGCGGCGGCGGCGCCGCCGGTGCGGACGGTGGCGGCGGCGGCAGCGGCCGGTCCGGCCGGTCCGGCCGGTCCGGCCGGTCCGGCGGCGCGCGCGGCGGCGGCGGCGGCGACGGCGCCAAGGCGCCGACGAGCGCCGGCTCATCCGCGCCGCCGCCGCCGCCGCCGAGCCGCGCGACGGCGCCCGCCGTCGCCGCGCCGCGCGGGCTGGGGTCGGTCTTGCCCGTCGCGGCGGAGAACGAGGTGACGCCCGTCTCCGAGGTACGCGCCGCCGCCGCCGCCGCCGCCGCGCGCTGCGACGCGGCGTGGTGGCCGGCGGCTGGCGCGCGGCGGCTGGCCTCTGCGAGGCGGCGTGGTGGTGCGGGCGGGCGGCGCGTGACGGGGCGGGTATATGGTGACACCCGTCACATGGTGACGGGGCATGGTGACACCCGTCACATGGTGTTTGGGCGTGGTGACACCCGTCACCCGCCGCATGGGCGGCGTGGCATCGGGGGCACGCGGTGAAGAACAAGGCGACGCCCCGACGCCACGCCGCCCGCACGCGTCGGGCGGCTGCCCGCCTCGCGCCCTCCCCCCCCACCCCCCCCCCCCCCCCCCGGACTCCGGGCCCGCCTTTGCACGAGTCCGGGCCCGCCTCGCGCCCCGACGCGCCGCGCTCCCCTCCTCAGCATGGCGGACACCGCGCGTGGGCGCGTGGGCGCGCTCGGCGGGCGGGCGGCACAGGGCGCTGCAACGGGTGGCTTGCCAGCGCGTGGGCACGTGGGAGGCCGGGCGGGGCGTGCGCGCACGCAGCCCGCGTCGCGCCCGCTTCGCCACGTTGCCCGCCCTCGCTGCGTCGCCCCCACCGCGCGGCGCCCTTTGCCCCCCCCCCTCCCCGCCATTCGCCTCCATCGCCCACCCGGACTCGTCATCCCCCCCCCTCCCCGGACTCCCCCCGCGGACTACCCCCCCCCCCCCCCCCCCCTCCCACCGGACTCACGCCCCCCTTCTCCGGACGCACCCCACCCGGACTCGCTCCCTTTGCAGGACAACATGCTGCTGCGCGGCTGCCAGCTGCGCAACACCAAGGAGGTGCGCCGCCGCCGCCGCCATCGCCGCCCCGACCAGCCACCCGCACCACGCTGCGCGTCCTGCGCTCACGCGCGCGCCCGGGTGCCTTACCCCCCCCCCCCCCCCCCCCCCCCCCCCCCCTCCTCCTCCGGCCATCTCCGCGTCTCAGGTCTACGGCCTTGTCGTCTCCGCAGGCGTGGAGACCAAGATTCAATTCGCGCCCACCGCGCGCGGCGTCCCACGCCGCCTCCGCCGCATGCGTTCGTCCATGGGCCCCGGCGCGGTCAACGCTTCGCGCGCCGTGCGCCTGTCGCGCGCGCTCGCAGCATGGCGGCGCGAGCAGCTGGTCCGGTTGGTCCGGCTGGTCCGGCTGTGCAGCAATGATGGCGGCCAGGGCGGCGGTGCAGTGGCGGCGGAAAAGGCGCGCGCGCGACCTGCGCGCGCGGCTCGCGCACAGCCGCGCGACGCGCGTGCCGTGCGCGCGCGGGATCGCGCCCACCCCTCCCCCCCCCCCCCCCTTTACCGTTTTTTAACCTTTTTTTAAAAACGCATCCACCCCCACGAATTGGGCAGGTGGGCGCCATGACGCGTCGAGTGAATCTGGACATCTTGGGCATCTGCGTGCTCCTTGCGCTGCTCTCCGTCGTTGGGGTCGTTGCGCACTTTCTGCAATGCCGCGCTGAGATCCGTAACGGCCACTTCCTTTGGTGCGCGTGATGCCCAACCCCAGCCCGACCCCCCAACCCCAATTCGACCCCTCAACCCCAACCCCCTAGCCCTTCTCCCAAGCCTCGCCTGAGCTGACGCCTTCCATCGCCCCGCCCCGCCGAGAAGCGGCGAACGCCGTGATGCGCTCGAAAGCCACGTGGCACTACCCACCCTTACCCGTGCCCCCTTACCCGTGCTCTTACCCCTCTTCCCTTCTCCCCCCCCTATCCCCTCCCCCCCTCCCTCCCTCTTCCTCCCCTTACCCTTCTGACCCTTACCCTTCGTACCCCCCCCCCCCCCCCCCCCAATCCTTTCCCCCTCCCCTTCCCGGCAGGTACCTCGGCGTGGCCGAGCCTTCTGACGCCTTTGGCATCGACTGGCCGCAGCCATCGCTGCCGTTACACAGCAGCCTATGCGAGGGCGGCGCGCAGCTCTTCGGCACCTATTTTTTGCTCTCGTACAACCTGATCCCCGTCTCGCTCTACGTGTCCATCTCGCTCGTGTACATGGCCATGTCGTTGCTGATGGCGTCCGATCTGGGCATGTGAGCGCACGTTCGCGCGCTGGGCCGCGTGCCGAGCTTTGCACCAGCGCCCTGTGCTGCACCCGCCCTTCAATCTTCCCCCCCCCCCCCCCCCCCCCCTTCCCGCCCCTGGCCCCCTGCCTGCCCGCCCTGTGCTGCACCCGCCCTTCAATCTTCCCCCCCCCCCCCCCCCCTTCCCGCCCCTGGCCCCCTGCCTGCCCGCCCTGTGCTGCACCCGCCCTTCAATCTTCCCCCCCCCCCCCCCCCCCTTCCCGCCCCTGGCCCCCTGCCTGCCCGCCCTGTGCTGCACCCGCCCTTCAATCTTCCCCCCCCCCCCCCCCCCCTTCCCGCCCCTGGCCCCCTGCCTGCCCGCCCTGTGCTGCACCCGCCCTTCTCTCTTACCCCCCCCCCCCCCCCCCCCCCCCCCCCCCCCCCTTCCCGCCCCTGGCCCCCTGCCTGCCCGCCCTGTGCTGCACCCGCCCTTCTCTCTTACCCCCCCCCCCCCCCCCCCCCCTTCCCGCCCCTGGCCCCCTGCCTGCCCGCCCTGTGCTGCACCCGCCCTTCTCTCTTACCCCCCCCCCCCCCCCCCCCCCTTCCCGACCCTGGCCCCCTGCCTGCCCGCCCTGTGCTGCACCCGCCCTTCTCTCTTACCCCCCCCCCCCCCCCCCCCCCCCTCCCGCCCCTGGCCCCCTGCCTGCCCGCCCTGTGCTGCACCCGCCCTTCTCTCTTACCCCCCCCCCCCCCCCCCCCCCTTCCCGCCCCTGGCCCCCTGCCTGCCCGCCCTGTGCTGCACCCGCCCTTCTCTCTTACCCCCCCCCCTTCCCGCCCCTGGCCCCCTGCCTGCCCGCCCTGTGCTGCACCCGCCCTTCTCTCTTACCCCCCCCCCCCCCCCCTCCCGCCCCTGGCCCCCTGCCTGCCCGCCCTGTGCTGCACCCGCCCTTCTCTCTTACCCCCCCCCCCCCCCCCCCCCCCCCCCCCCCCCCCTCCCGCCCCTGGCCCCCTGCCTGCCCGCCCTGTGCTGCACCCGCCCTTCTCTCTTACCCCCCCCCCCCCCCCCCCTCCCGCCCCTGGCCCCCTGCCTGCCCGCCCTGTGCTGCACCCGCCCTTCTCTCTTACCCCCCCCCCCCCCCCCCCCCCCCTTCCCGCCCCTGGCCCCCTGCCTGCCCGCCCTGTGCTGCACCCGCCCTTCTCTCTTACCCCCCCCCCCCCCCCCCCTTCCCGCCCCTGGCCCCCTGCCTGCCCGCCCTGTGCTGCACCCGCCCTTCTCTCTTACCCCCCCCCCCCCCCCCCCCCCCTTCCCGCCCCTGGCCCCCTGCCTGCCCGCCCTGTGCTGCACCCGCCCTTCTCTCTTACCCCCCCCCCCCCCCCTTCCCGCCCCTGGCCCCCTGCCTGCCCGCCCTGTGCTGCACCCGCCCTTCTCTCTTACCCCCCCCCCCCCCCCCTTCCCGCCCCTGGCCCCCTGCCTGCCCGCCCTGTGCTGCACCCGCCCTTCTCTCTTACCCCCCCCCCCCCCCCCCCCCCCCCTTCCCGCCCCTGGCCCCCTGCCTGCCCGCCTTGTGCACCCACCATAACCCCCCCCCCCCCCCCCCCCCCCCCCCCCCCCCCCCCCCCCCCCCGATAGGTACGACCCAACGCAGGACCAGCCGGCAGTAATCCGTAACATGTCCTTGTCGGACGAGCTCGGACGCATCTCCCACATCCTATCGGACAAGACCGGTGCGGCCGTTTCACGCGCCGCTCGCAGCCTCACGGTGGCATTCCCGCGGTGGCACCTTGCCGTCACACCCTGCCGTCACACGCTGCCGTTACACCCTGCCGTTACGCGCTGCCGTTCCACCCTACCGTTACACCCGCGCCGCCCCCGCAGGCACGCTCACAGCCAACCACATGCGCCTACGCCGCCTCACGGTCGGCGACGCGGTCTATGGCGGCAGCGGCAGCGGCAGCAGCGGCGGCAACGGCGGCACTGGCGCCCCTTCGCCGCCGCCCAGCGCCGCCGGCGCGGGCAACGCCCCACGCGAAGACGGCAGGAAAGGGGGCGGCTGGCATGAGCCGTTACACCGCGCGTGCTCATGGCGGGGCTCGTCGGCATCGACGGGCGGCCTCCTCGTGGCGGGTGTCGAGAGCGTCCGCCGCAGCGCCGCCGCGGCGCTTGGCGCCGTCGGCGTTGGCGGCGGTGTTGGCGGCGGCGGCGGCGGCGGCGGCGGTGTTGGCGGCGGCGGTGTTGGCGGCGGCGGTGTTGGCGGCGGCGGCGGCGGCGGCGGCGGTGCGGACGGTGGCGGCGGCGGCGCACAGGGCGGCGCGGATGGCAGCGCGGACAGCGGTGGCAACGGTGGCGGCGGCGGCGGCGGCGGCAGCGGTGGCAGCGGCGGTGGTGGCAGCCGGCAGTGCGCGCCGGGCGTCGGCGCCGTCGCCGGCGCCGGCGGCGCGACCATCTCCGTCGCGTCGCTCGGCGACCACAACCCGCGCCAGCCTTCGCCGCTGCACCACGCGCACAGTCACCTCGTGCCCCTCGCCCCCATCGGCGCCGCCAGCCGGCCGCGTGTGCCACTCGCGCCGCACTACGGGTGCAAGCGCGAGACCGCGCCCTACGTGCACTACGAGGAGCCGATGCAGTCGGGCGGCTCGCCCGCCGGCGGCAGCGCCGTGGCCGCACCCTCCCTGTGCGTGGCCGCGCGGCGCCGCCGCCACCGCCACCGCCCGGCGGCCTCGCCGCCGGTGCAAAGCGAACTGGCATGGGACGGGGGTAGGAAGGGGGTGGGAAGGGGGCAGGGGGAGAAAGAAGTCCGTGCACTGCCTGCCAGCTCGCACCGCACCGCGCCGTTTCGTCCGTACGCACAACCCGTCACCCGCCCTCCCCTCCCCCCCCCCCCCCCCCACCCCCTCCCTCCCCCCCATCCTCCGCCCTCACCCGCCCTCCCCTCCCCCCCCTCCTCCGCCCTCACCCGCCCTCCCCTCCCCCCCCCCCCCCCCCCCCCCCCCCCCCCCCCCACCCCCTCCTCCGCCAGCTACGCGGCCCTCGACGACCCGTCGTCGCGCAGCCTGGCGTTGCGCTCGGAGCTGCGGCTGCTGCTGCTGCACCTCGCGGCGAACCATTCGGTGCTGCACGAGGCCGTCGGCGCTGGTACGTGCACGCCACGCAGCCGATGTGCCGTCTCTGGCCGTGCACGCCACGCAGCCGATATGCCGTCTCTGGCCGTGCACGCCACGCAGCCGATGTGCCGTCTCTGGCCGCATCTCGCGGCATCGCCCGCCCGCGCCCGTTGCGCGCGCACCCACCCGCCTTAATCCGCCCGCGTGCACATCCTCACCCTTACCCTCACCCTTACCCTCATCCTTGAACCGTAACCCCAACTCCAACCATAACCCTAATCCCAACCCTAACCCTTCCTTTCCCCAGGTACGGAGCTTTCCGCCTCCTCGCCCGACGAGCTCGCGCTCGTCGCCGCCGCCGAGCACTTTGGCTACGAGTTCGCCGCGCGCGACCTGGGCGCGGGGACACTCCTCGTGCGCGACAAGCGGCTCGGCGCCACCTCCGCCGCGCACGCCGTGCACGTGCGCGCCGCCCGCCGCAGCCGCGCGCGCGGGGACGGGCGGGGACGGGGGCGTGGCCGCGGGGACAGAAGCGCGGGGGGGGACAGAAGCGCGGGGGGGACAGAAGCGCGGGGGCGTGGCCGCGGGGACAAGGCGGCGCGTGGTTGCCGTGGCCGCTGCCCCTTCGCCTCCTCACAATCCCAACCCACCTCAACTCGACGCAACCCAAACCCCCCCCCCCCCCCCCCATCATGTTTTAAATAGGTGCTCGCCGTCTTCCCCTACGTGTCGAGCCGCAAGCGGATGACGTCCGTCGTGCGGCTGCCCGCCGCGCTCTGCCCGCCCGGCGCCTCATCGAACGGCGCGGTCTACGCCTTCACCAAGGGCGCCGACTCTGCCCTCCTCCCGCTCCTCGCCGCGCCCTCCTCCTCCGCCGCCGCCGCGCTCGCGAACTCGCCCGCGCGCGTCGCCGCGCTGCGCCAAACGCTCGGCCAATGGGCGGACGAGGCGTTGCGCACGCTCGTCTTCGCGTGCCGCCGCGTGCCCGACTCGGAGTACGAGGCGTGGGCGAGGCGGTGCGTGCCGCGCTGCGCACCGCACCGCACCGGACCGCACCGCACCGGACCGCACCGCACCGGACTGCACCGCACCGCACCGCACCGCACCGGACCGGACCGCACCGCACCGGACCGGACTGCAGCGCAGCGCACCGCACCGGACTGCAGCGCAGCGCCGCGTCTCCTTGCGCGTCGGAGCTGCCGCTGCGCGCCGTGGAGCGCGCGCGCACACACCAAGGCACACGCACACGCATGGGCACACCCCACATCCCCTTCGCCGCCCAACCGCCGCCCAACCGCCGCCCAACCGCCGCCCAACCGCCGCCCAACCGCCGCCCACCCGCCGCCCAACCGCCGCCCAACCGCCGGCAGGTACACGCGCGCGCTCGAGGACCCGCGCGAGAAGGCGGCGATGAAGCTCGGCCTGGCCAACGCCGTCGACCGGCTGCAGTCGGAGATCGAGGCGGGGCTGCTGCTGCAGGGCGGCTCGGCCGTCGAGGACGAGTTGCAGGTGGGCGAGGCCCTCCCCTTCCCTTCCCCCTTTCCCTCCCCTTTCCCATACCTTTCCGTGCTCTTTCCCTTTTCCCTGCCCTGCCTTTCCTTTCGCGCCCTTCCATGCCCTTCCCTTCCCTTTGTGTGTCCCTTGCGCCCATTGGCCCCTGTCCCCTTCCCACCCCCGCCCCCCCCCCCCCCCCCCCCCCCCCAACCCCCTTTCCCGCTTGACCCTCCCCCCACCCCCTCCCCCCCCCCCCCCCCTCCCATCAAAGGTGGGCGTGCCGGAGACGCTGCGTGACCTCAGCCGTGCGGGCGTCAAGGTGTGGATGCTGACAGGCGACAAGGTGGGCACCGCCAAGAACATCGCCGCGGCCTGCTCCCTCCTCCCCTCGCCGGGCATCGCGGCCAAAGGGGCCGAGTCCGCCGCCGCCGCCGCCGCCACGCGCGCGCACGGCGCGGCGCTGGCGGCGGCGGGCGCGCCCGCCGCCGCGAGCGCCGCGCCGCCGCCGCCGCCCGCCGCCGCCGCGCGCCACCGCCGCGCGCTCTCGAGCGGCGGCGCGCTCGCGGCCGCCGCCGTGCGCCGCGCGGCGGCGGCCGCGAGCGCGGCGGGCGGCGGCGGCGGCGCGGCCGCGCCGCCGCCGCCGTCGCCGCCCAACGACAACGCGGTTGGCGCGGGTGGCGCGGCTGCGTGGCTCGCGGGCGGCTCCGGCGTGATCGAGTGGACGAGCGAGACGATCGCCTCGCTCGACGACGTGCCGTCCGTGGAGATGAGCGCCGCCACGTCAGCGCGCGAGTCGGCAGACGTCGAAGGGCGAGCGCGTGCCCGCTGGCCGGTTGTGCCCCAGCTCACTTCGCGCGTAAGTCGGATGGCGAGCCGAGGCGAGCGTTCGCTCGACGCCGCGCCGCCCGCCGCGGCCGCCGCCGACCGACTGCTTGTGTCGCTCGCGCGCAAGTTCCCGCCCCTCGCCGCGCTCGCCGCCGAGTGCGACGCCGTCGCCGCCGCGCTCGCGGCCGGCGGTGGCGGCGGCGGCGGCGGCGGCGGCGGCGGCGGCGGCGCTGGCGGCGGAGAAGACGCGAGCGGCTCGCGCAGGCGGTGTGGCAGCAGCAGGTCCCTCCTTGGCGCCGCCGCCGGCGGAGCGCCCCAGCGCAGTTTTGCCCTCGTCGTCGACGAGCATGCGATCGACTGGTTGACCGCCGCGCGGCCCGAGCGCTTCGCCGCCGTCGCGTTGGCGGCGTCCGCTGTGATCGCCTGCCGTTGCCGGCAGGAGCAAAAGGCGCAGGTGTGGAAGCGATGCGATGCGATGCGATGCGATGCGATGCGCGGGGCGGGGCGGGGCGGGGCGGACCGTCGCCGTGTGCACCGTCGCGCTCGGGGACGCCACGCCGCCTGCCGCCGCGGGCTGCACGCCGCGTGCACCCGCTGCCCCGCTCTGCCAGCCCCCCCCCCACCCCCCCTTTCACCGATCCTGCGCCCCGCGCGCTGCACCCGACACGATGGCCGCGCCCTTTGATGACACCACCCCCCCCCCCCCACCCCTAACCCTCCTAACCCACCCGCAGCTTGTGCGCCTCGTGCGGACGCACTCCAAGGAGGCGCGCGTCCTCGCGATCGGCGACGGCGCCAACGACGTGGCGATGATCCGCGCGGCGCACGTCGGCGTGGGCATCGCTGGCAAGGAGGGGATGCAGGCGGTGCAGAACTCGGACTTTGCGATTGGCCAGTTCCGCTTCCTCCGTCGCCTCCTCTTCGTCCATGGCCGCCATAACTATCGGCGATTGTCGTTACTCGTCTGTTACATGTTCTACAAGAACGTGCTCGATCGCGTGACGCAATTCCAGTTCACATCCGGCGCCTTCTTCTCGGGCCAAAAGTTCTGGTCCGAGGTGCTCACCACCACGTACAACGTGATCTACACCTCCCTCCCCATCATCGCCATCGCCGTCGCCGACGCCGACTTCCCCGCGCGCGTCGCCGAGCGGGCGCCCGCCCTCTACCGCGCGGGCGCGCGGCAGCTGGTCTACACGCACTCGCTCTTCTGGTCGTGGGTGCTCGAGGCGGCCGCCGTCTCCGTCGTCTACTACCTCGCCGTCTCGACGCTGTACGCGGGCGGCGGCGCGCGCGCGCAGTCGACGCTGTCCGTCTGGTCGCTCGGCACCGTCTCGCAGGTGCGGCACGCGTGGCGCGTGGCGCGTGGCGCGTGGCGCGCGGATGCAACCTTTCCTCCTCACCCCGCCGCCTCGTAACTGATTTGCCTCCCCTCCAATCCCCTCCCCTCCCACCCTCGCCGCCTCCCCAACTGCCTTGCCGCCCTCCCCTCCCCTCCCACCCCTGCCGCAACCCGCCCCCGTCACCGCCCGCCGTCACCGTGACGCGTGACAGGTGATCATCACCACAATGGTTACGCTGCGTCTCGCCCTTGACGTGACGCACTGGACCGTCCCGATTGCGTGCATCTTTGCGCTCACCCTCGCCGTATGGGTGGGCTCTATGGCCCTTTGGGCAGGGGTACGCGCTCTCCCCTCCCCTGCCCCTGCCCCTGCCCCTGCCCCTGCCCCTGCCCCTGCCCCTGCCCCTGCCCCTGCCCCTGCCCCTGCCCCTGCCCCTGCACTTTGGGCAGGGGTACGCGCGAGCCCGCGACCGCGAGCCGCGACCGCGAGCCCGCGACCGCCGCTCGCAGGCTGCCGGCCTGCCAGTGAATGGCCTGCCAGTGACTGGCCAGCCAGTGACGGCGGTACGTGTGACGGTGGCGCTCGCCGGTGGCAGAGCTGCAGCCAACCGCCGCTCCGCCTCCCTCCCCCCCCCCCTTCCCGCCCCTTTTCAAAACCCGCAGGCCTATTTCTTCTTCTGGGACGAGTGGTGGGGCTTTCCCGCGCACGTGCTTATCACACTTCGCTTTGGCCTCTTCTTCGTCTGGGCCATCGCCATCGGTCAGACGAGCCGCCCACCCCGCCGTACCCCATCCCATACCATCCCCCCATCCCCCGTACCCCCCCCCCCCCCCCCCCCCCGCGGCGCGTTCTGTCTGCGCGCGGCGCTGTGCGGCGCCGCGCAGCGCCGCGCGCCCGCCGCGCACCGCACGCGCGGCCGCGCGTCGCACACACACACCTGCACACCACACCACGCGCCCCGCCTCGTCCCGTCTCTCGTCGCGCGACCCTTTTTTAAAAGGGGCCCTCCTGCACTCTGCTCACCCCCCCACCCCCCCCCCCCCCCCCCCCCCCCTACCTGCCCTTGCCCCCCTGCCTCTGCCCCTGCCCTTGCCCCCCCTTCGCGCAGGCCTGCTGCCCAAGCTGATCCGCGAAGTCGTCGGCGCCTTTTTCCCCTCAGACGACCGCCTCGCAGTCGCACACGTGCGCGCGGCCATGCCGCCCAAAGCGCGCCGGCAGGCGCCCGCGCTGCTGCGCAGAGCGCTGGGAAGGCGGCAGCAGGCGGAGCCCTGAGCGGGGTCCGGGGGAGCCCTGAGCGAAGTCCGGGGGCTGCACTGAATCAGGCGCATTCGGTCGACCCGCACGGGCACGCTTAGGAAACGGCACGGCAACGGCCACCCTTTTTCTGATTTCTCGCGCCCCGATTCCCATCACCATGCTGGCCGCGAAGGAAAGACCAGTGGCGAAGGCCAGTTTGACCAATCAGCAGAGCCACACCGTCGAGAACTGCACCTTGGCCCACTCAATCAGCCCGCGCTCTGCCTTGAGCCGCTCCCACACGCGCACGCGGTCGTCGCGCCCCTGCAGCTTGGTGATCTCTCGCATCTGGCCTGCGCGCCGGAGCGGTTCGGCGCGTCGCGCGCGGCGGTGGGCGCGCGGCGGTGGGCGCGCGCGGCGGGCGCCGCGCGTGAGGTGAACGGCGGTTGGGCGGTTGGGCGCGGCGGTTGGCGGTCGCGCGCGGCGGTTGGGCGGTCGCGCGCGCAGGTGCGGTGGGCCGGGTCGGTCGCACGAGACGGGGGCCGTCCGTGCCCACGACCTCGGCGCACGCGGCGCCGGCCATGGCGCGCCGGTCGATGTCGCGCTCCACCGCGCGCGCCGCCCCGGGAGCATTCTCCTCGCCCTCGCCCTCGCCCGTTTCACGCGCCGCGCCGCCGCCGCGCGCACCGGGCTTGGCGGCGTCGTGTGGGTTGACGCACGGCACGATGTCAGCGACGGCGACTTTGCCGTCGAGGCCGGAGGGCGGCACGCCGTGCACCTGATGCGAGCGATGGGGTTGGGGGGGGGGGGGGGGGGGGGGATCCGAGCGAGACAAGGTCAAGGGGTTGAGGGGGAAAGCGACTGGTGATGAGGGAAAGAGGGGAAAGGGGGTGGGGGGAGGTTGAGGTTGAGGTTCAAGCAAGGCAAGGTAGGCGGGTTGATGGCACAGGCGCTGTCCGGAAGAACGGCCGGACTGGGCCCGGCGTCCGTCGCAAGAATGCGCACCTGCAGGAACCACCAATCTGCGCCCCACCCCTTCAGGTCCGGGTCGAAGACGGCCATGAAACGGTCGAGCGCACCCTTTTCAAAAAGCGGGCACGTCATCTCGATGAAGTTGGTGTAACTGGCGCGGCGAGCGGCGCGGCGGCGGCGTGGCGCGGCGGCGGCACGCGCATCGGCGCGTCGTGCTCGAGTCGTGAGACAAGGGCCGTAGGATGGGGGGGGGGGGGGGGGTGGCATGGGGGGGAAGGGGTCGTAGGAATTGAAAAGCGGCGAGCGAGCAGCCGAGCGGTGGGGCATGTGCGGGGGCACCCGGCGTTCGGCACTAGGCGGCAGCACGGCAAACGGCGGTAGCCAAGGGCAGGGAGAGAGAGGGCGAGAGGGGGGGCAATATGTTTGGCAGCGCCACGCGCCAACCCGCTTCACCGCCGCCCTGCGCTCCGCGCCACCCCCGCCCCGCGCGCCGCAACTCACCGCAGTGTCGGCCCCGGCTGCAAGCGCGTGACTCCGTGGGAGATCTTGCCGATCGGGTCAAAGGCGGGCTGCAGTAGCCACAGGTCAAACTGCTCACGCAACTGGAAGCAGCGGTTAATACCTGTTGTAGGGGGGAAGAGGGGGGGGGGGAGGGTAGGGAAAGTACGGGGTGTTGTCGAGGGGGTTTGGTGAGTGGTGATATGGTGAAGGGCTCGAGGGGGAACGCGTGTATGCGTGCATGCGTGCGCGCGCTCGTCGCAACCCGCAGCTGCCCCGCCGCGGCCCAGCAGCGCCCCCCCTCCACGGCCTTGCCCGGCATCGCAGAGCGCGGCGCGCGCGCCCACGCCGCATCCGGACCCCCCCTCGCCGCTTCCGGACTCCCCCTCGCCCCTTCCGGACTCCCCCTCGCCCCTTCCGGACTCCCCCCTCGCCCCTTTTGGACTCCCCCCTCGCCCCTTTTGGACTCCCCCCTCGCCCCTTTTGGACTCCCCCCTCGCCCCTTTTGGACTCCCCCCTCGCCCCTTCCGGACTCCACCCTCGCCCCTTCCGGACTCCACCCTCGCCACGCGCGCGCACGTGCGCCCCGGCTCGCCGCGCCGCGCCGCGCCGCGCACCTGCCACGTCGATCCCAACGTCGTCGTCCATCGCCATCACCGCGTCGTACTTCGCGAGGAAGTCGGCGTGGGCGGCGTAGACGTGCAGAAGGTTCTCGAACTTTCCGCCCTTGCGCTCAATATACAAATCAGCGTACTCGCGCCAACGCTGCGGCTGCGCTGCGCCGTAGTAGCAGATGCAGCAATCCCACTGCCTCGCCACAACGCCGCCGCCGCCACCGCCACCACCACCGCCACCGCCACCGCCACCGCGGCCGCCACCACCACCACCGCCGCCACCGCCACCGCCGCCAGCAGGCTGTTCAAACCAGCGGTGCAATGACGCGGCGTCACCTGCGGATGTGAACACGAGCCACCGCCGCGCGCCGCTCGCCACGGCGCGCGCGCCGCCGCCGCCGCCGTCGGCGCCGCCGCCGCCGCCGCCCGCCACATGCGGCCGATTGGTGAGGGCGTGGGATGGCTTGGGCAACGCCGTGTTCGACAACGGTGTGCTGGCCGAGGCTGCCGCCGCGCCGTCCGTCACACAGCGTCGGTGACCGGGTGCGCGCGCAAGCAGGCCGCCCAGCAGCCCGCCGCGCTTGCTCGCCTCGCCGCCACCGCCCGCGTGCGCAACGCCGCCGCCGTCGCCAACGGCGGCGTGGGCGGCGTCGGCGGTGGCGGCCACCGTGGCGGCGATCCGGTTGGCGGGAAAACCCTTCACGTAGGCGAACCTGCGTGCGCGCGTGCGGGCAGGGCCGCGCGGCGCGAGGGGGTGCGCCGGGGTGCACGCCACGGGCCGTCACAGGGGCGGTGACAGGGGGCGGTGACAGGGGGCGGTGACAGGGGGTGGTGACAGGGGGTGGTGACAGGGGGCGGTGACAGGGGGTGGTGACAGGGGGTGGTGACAGGGGGCGGTGGCAGGGGGCGGTGACAGGGGGTGGTGACAGGGGGCGGTGACAGGGGGCGGTGGCAGGGGGCGGTGACAGGGGGCGGTGGCAGGGGGCGGTGACAGGGGGCGGTGACAGGGGGCGGTGACAGGGGGCGGTGACAGGGGGTGGTGACAGGGGGCGGTGACAGGGGGCGGTGACAGGGGGTGGTGACGGTGCGGTGTGCGCGGCGCTGTGTGCGCGCACCATCCGCAATTTGGCTTCACTTTTACCCGATCCGTCGTCTTGAACCAGACCTGCGCCCCCCAGAGGGAGAAGAGGAGAAGAGGAGGAGAAAAAGGAGGAGGAAAGGGGAGAAAAGAGAGAAACCGAGAAACCGAGAAAAAGGGAGAAAGAGAGAAAAAGGAAGAGATCGAAGAAAACGACAGAAAAGGGGGAAAACAGGGAAAGGGGAGGAAAGAGGAAAACAGGGGAAAAGGGAAAAGTCACGAATTCACCGCAAACGCCACGCCAGGCAGCCACGCACAGCCGCACAGGGGCGAGGCGGTGACAGAAAGGTGACACGAAGCGTGAGCTGCCATGGGCTGCGCCGCAGCGGGCGGCGCCGCGCGTCGGGCCCCAATCGCACCCGCCGCGGAACACCCCCCCCCCCCCCTGCCCCCCCCCTCCCCCCCCCCGGCCTTCCCGGCGCGCGCACCTTCACTCGCCCCTCGTACAGCGCCGCGCCCGCGCGGTAGGTGAAGCCCAAGCAGCGCTCGGACGCGTAGCAGAACTCGAGCGCCTCCTCAAAGCTCATCTCCAACAATGCCTCGTCGCCGCCCTGCGGGATGAACCCCTCGTGCACGCGGCCCCTGCCCGCAAACGGCGGGCCCGCCGGCAGCGGCGTAACGGCCGGCGGCGTAACGGCCGGCCCGCGCCGCGCCAAGTCTTCGCGCACCCACGCGAATGGCGCGAACACGGCAAAGTTTGAAAAGAGGCGCCGCTCGTGGCTGCGTGCAAGCGCGCCGCCGAGCGCGCGCGTGAGCGCGTCGGCGGACGCGGTGCCCGGCACGACGACGACGAAGCCCTGCGCCAGGCACGCGAGCGTCGGCTGCTGCGCGCGCGCGCCGCCACCGCCACCGCCACCGCCACCGCCACCGCCACCGCCACCGCCGCCGTCCGCCGCGCCGCCGCCCGCCGCGCCGCCACCGCCGCCGCCGCCGACGGCCGACGCGGCGGCGGCGAGCACCGCGGACGCGACGGCGGCGGCGGCGGACGGCGGCGATGGCGGCGGCGGCGGCGGCGTGCAGAACGCGAGCATCGCCGCGAGCGTGGCCAAGGCCTCCGTCTCCGCGCCGTTGCCGCCGCCGCCCGCGTCGTCACGCGGCGCACGCGCGGCCGCCGGCGAACCGGCGGCCGCGGGCGCGGGCGTGCCGGACGCGGCGTTGGTGCGGATGAGAAGTGCGCCGACGGTTGCACCGTCGAGCGCGGCGGCGAGGCGCGTCGCGTCGAACCTGCGGGCGCCGAGCGGCACGTGTGGTGTGTGAGTGTGGGGTGTGTGAGTGTGGGGTGTGTGAGTGTGAGATTGTGTGTGTGTGTGTGTGTGTGTGTGTGTGTGTGTGTGTGGGCACAGCAAGGAGGGGGGGGAGGGGCAAAGGTCCAGCAGCAGCAGCGGGGTGTGAGCGCGGCTGAGGGAGAGCAGACCACACGAGCGGTAGGGCAGGGCCCCGCTCTGCCAAGCCGCGCCCACATTCGTTGCGGCGCCGCGGCGTTGGCCGCACGCGCGCGCGCCACGCGCCGCGCGCCGCGAGCGTAGAGCGCGCGCAGAGCGCAAAGTCCGGCAGTTGCGCGCGCACCAGGACTGGGGGCCCGCCACCCCCGCCGGACCCGCGGGGGGCGCGCCGAGCGCGGCGACGGCGGCGGCGACGGTGGTGGCGGGCAGCTCGACGAGCGGCGCGTGCACGAGCTGGTGGCCGGTGCCCTTCGCGGTGGCGAGCGCCTCGAGCCGCGCGGCGGACGAATCGACGGTGACGATGCGGCAGTGGCGCGCGAGCGCCGTCGCGGATGCACCCGCGTCGGCGCCAAGCTCGACGAGCGTGCTGCCCTCGCGCAGGTACGACTGGAGGAGCCTGCACGCGCGCACGGCACGGCGCGAGGCATCGCGGCCGCACGGTGCACGCGGAAGCGCGCGGCGCGCGTGAGTCTCGCGCGCGGCGCGGGGGTGGGCCCGCGCCGCATCGGCCCGACGCGCACGGCGCGCGTCGAGCGCGCCACTTCGTCGGCAGCGAGCCAGACGGCAACGAGCGGTGGTCGCGCGACGTGCGCGCGCGCGCGCGCTCGCTCGCTCAGCGCGCGCGCACTTGACGACCGTCGGCGGCAAGCTCGGTGACGCTCCGGACGCGCCCATCGCCATAGTAGATGCGGAGAGCAGCGCGCCGGGGCAAACCGCCGCAGGTTCCGTCATGAACTGATCAGCTTTTAAATTACGCGCTTCCGTCGGTTCTAGTCATCAGCTCGAGGAGGCAAAGGAGTGCGCAATGTCGTCATGTCGAGCTCGAGGCGCAGCGGCTCGAGCATGATGCCGAGCTCGCCGCTTCGAGGGCGCATTTATCGAGCAACGACCAGTGGCGCGCCTCGCTCGGCAGCGCGCCGCCCTCGTCGACATTGTCCGGGCGGTGCGTGCACCCGCGCACGGCACCAGCGTCAGCGCCGCTACTGAGAACCAGCGGCGGCACGACTGCGCACCGCGAGTGCAGTCATCAGCGCGAGCAGGGCGGCACGACTGGTGCAAGCACGCGGACGACCACGCGGCCGGTCGAGAGGGGAGAGGCGTGCGGTGCGCGCAGGTGGAAGCGCGCGCGTGGGAACGCGCCAGTTTGACGGGGGCGCGAGCGGTTCGCCGGCGGCTGATTCGCTGCGCTGCTGTGGCATTCACAGAAGTTTTTTTTTTCAAAAAAATGTCAGACCCTCGTTTCATTCTTCAGACGGGGCTGTCGCCGTCGACAGCGGCCCCTCCGCCGGCGCCGCTTCTACTCTCCGCCGCGCCGCTCGCCGTACGTACGCGCGCCGGCTCGGGCTGAGCGACGGCCTCGGCCGGCCCGCCCGCCGCGCGCTCGAGCCCGAGCGCTCCGGGTGCGTAGCGGCCGCTTGGCATGCGTTGCGCCTGCGCGCCCGGCCGCGGCTCCCGGCCAGCGCCGCCGCCGGTGGGCGCGCCCGCGCCGCTCGCGCCGCGCCGGCGCCTCCGCCGCGCGTCGCGCCCGCGCGACGCAGGCGCCTGCGGCGCGTCGCGGCCGAGCCGCGCGCGCGGCGGCGCCCCTTTTTGCCTCGCCGCGATCGCCTCAACACCCGCGTCGTCCGCCGCCGCGCTGGCGCCGGGCGCCGCGCGCGTACCGTCGTCGACGCGCGAGCCGCCGTGTGCGCGCTGCACGCCGCCCTCGCTGCCGCCCGCGCTGCCCGCGCCGCCGCCGCCGCCCGCGCCGCCGCCGCCGCCCGTGCCCCCGCCGCCGCCCGTGCCCCCGCCGCCGCCCGCGCCGCCGCCAAGGGGCGCCTCGCGCGCGCGGGCCGCGCTGCCGCCCTCCGGCACTGCGCTGCCAGTAGGCGGCTGCGGCGGCTGCAGCTGCGGCGGCTGCGACGGCGACCCTTGTGGCCGCGCCTCCGCCTGCAGCGCCTGCGCCGTTCCCGCGTCCCGCGGCGCCTGCCCCCCTCCCGAACCGCCATCATCATTTGTCGCCAGCCCGCCTCCCCCCTGCCGGCTCGGCTTTTCGCCGTCAAACTGGAGCGATTCAAAGGCCAAGTAACGGACGCGCGACAGTCGCGAGTTTGGGTGCGAGTCGACATACGCGGCGATGAAGCTGCGCACCTGCGCGCGCGGGGAGCAGCGGCGGGGGCGAGATGCGATCGGGGCGGGATCGGGGGTGGGATCGTGCGTGGATCGGGCCGAAATCGGGCAGCAGCAGCAGCAGCAGCAGCAGCAGCAGGGGCCAGGGACCAGGGACCAGGGCACCAGGGGCGGGGGCAAGGGATCGGGGCGAGGGCTGGGCTGGGCCCACCACGTCGCACGGCCGATGCCGGCGCGCGTGCGTGCGCCGCGTGGCCGCGCACCACGCCCCGCCGCGCGCCAGAGCGTTGTACTCACACAAACGCAGCTGCACACCCGGACACACCCGGACACATGCTCCAAAACACCAAGCCACCCCCCCAAAAAAAAAAAGAGGGGGCAGGAAGAGGAGGGGCGGGGAAAGGAAGAGAAAGGGAGGGAACGTGGGGCAGGGACCGCACCTGCTTCATCACCAGATCCTCGTCAAAAGCGAGCGGCCGCCCACCAGCCGCCGCGCGCACGTCCGCCTCACCCAGCGCGCCCGCGCCAACCTGCGGCGCGTCCGCGCCTGCGCCACCGCCGCCACCACCGCCACCGCCGCCTCCGTCGTCGACGTCGCCTCGCGCGGCCTGCGCGACCTGCGCGGGCGTGAGCGTCTGCACGTTGAGGTCCGGCTGCGCGTAATTTTGCAACTCGACGACGAGCTTGTGGTTGCCGCCCTTGATGAGTATGACACCAACGGTACGCTTGATCAAGTACGCGACGCCCAGCACGAGGGAGCCGGGGGCTACGCCTGTGGCGAGGCAGTCCCAGCTGGGGGCGGTGCCCGCAGCGCAGCGGCGGGCGCATTCGCAGGGGCGCGGTGTGAGCGCGGACCGACATCGCTCGCCGTGCGCTCAACCACCGTAACCGACAGGGCTTGCGTTGCCCAGCCCACAGAGAGAAAACAGAAACGAACCGAGAAAATGGAGGGGCAAAAGAAATCGAAAATTCGACCTCGCGCAGCGCCGCCATCGTGCCCGCCCCAGCCGCGCGTTCCGTCCGCGCCCCCCGCACGGCACGCGCGCCGCCATCGTACCGGTCACCATCCGCGCGGTTACGGAATCCGACAATCTCGCCGTAGTCCGCTATGGCGCTCAGCGCGGCCCAACGCGCGCCCGTTCGGCTTTCGAGGACGGCGTAACTGGCGAAAAAGGGCGGGAAGGGGAGGGAAGGGGATGGAGGGGCGAGAAGGTGAGGGAAGGAGGCGGAAGGGGAGGAAAGGGCGGGAAGGGAGGCGAGGGGAAACAAAGGGGATGCCTGCCGCCCGGGGCGGGCGACGGCACGCAAAAACGGGCGGAGACGGGGGGGAGGGGGGGGGGGTCCCCTCCTCCCATCCCATTCGTTCTAGGTGTAAGGGCGGCGTGGCGGCAGGCAGCGCCGCGCGCGGCCGTCCGCGCGCGGCGCTGCGCGGGTAGCACGGCCAGCCGGACCGCCAGGCGCGCCGGACCGCCAGGCGCGCCGGACCGCCAGGCGCGCCGGACCGCCAGGCGCGCCGCTCGCCAGGCGCGTCGCCCGCCAGGCGCGCCGCCCACAGCACCCGGCGCACAGCGCGCGGCACCCGGCCACCAATCGGCTCGCACGCCGTGTCGGGACGCGCTCGCACGATGTCGGGACGCGCCGTGTCGGACCTCGCGATGTCGGGACGCGGCACACAGCGCAGCCAATCGGCACGCGCGCGCGCTCGCTCGCACGCGCGCTCGCTCGCACGCGCGCGGCGTCCGTCGCACGCGCGCGTCGTACGCTCCGCCTTGTTCGATGATGTTAATCATCGCCTCGAGCGAGCGGTATGGCTCGCCGCTCAACTGCTGCACAGGCGCGTTCGGCCCCCAGAATGGAGCCGGGTCGCCGGGTCGAGCGCCGGGTCGCGCGAGCAGCGCGCCGTCGCCGTCGCCGTCGGCGTCGGCGCGGCGCGGCGAGCCGCCGCCGCCGCTGCCGCCGCCGCCGCCGCCGGCCCCGCGCGCGGCGGCGCGAACGCCCGCCGCGCCCACGCGGCGCAGGCTCGACGCGAGCCGAGCGGCCGCACCATCGCCGTCACCGCCGTCACCGCCGTCACCGCCGTCACCGTCACGGTCGTTGTCACGGCTGTCACGGCCGTCACCGTCACCGTCACCGTCACCGTCACCGTCGCCATCGTAGTCGTCCATCGGCGGCGCGCGTCGCCACGACGCGCGCGCGCCGCCGCCGCGCACGCCGCCGCCGCCGCCGCCCACGCCCGCTCGGCCCGCGCCGTCGCGCGCGCCGCGTTCCGCCGCGCCGCGTTCCGCCGCGCCGCGCCGTTCGACGGTCGCGCGCGCGGCGACCGCACGCGCAGCGGCGGCGCTGGCGGCGGCGGTCGCGTCGTTCGCGCCGCCCATCGCCTCGCCACCGCCACCGCCAACGCCAGCGCCCGCGACGCCGCCAAGCCGCGCGCCGACAAGGCGCGCGGCAGCGCCCACGGCCATGCGCTCGCGCGGGGGGATGCGCAGGAGGCCGAGAAGACATTCCTGCGCCATTGGGCGGTTTGAAAAGGGGCGGGAGGGGAGAGGGCGGGGGCGGGGGCGTTGACAGGGGAGCGGGAGGGGAGCGCATGTGAGTATTCAATTGTGGGCAAATCGGTTGCAAAGGACCTTGGCGGATACAGGGCTGAGCGCGGGAAAGCTGCGCGCGGGAAAGCTGCGCGCGGGAAAGCTGCGCGCGAGAAAGCTGCGCGCGGGAAAGCTGCGCGCGGGAAAGCTGCGCGCGGGAAAGCTGCGCGCGGGAGGTGCGTGCATGCCACTGTGGCGACAAGGCCGTGCCGCGCCGCGCCGCGCCGCGCTGCGCCACGCCGCGCCACGCACCACCGCCCAGCCGTTCCGGAAGACGCAGCCGCGTCCCGACATCGCGAGGTCCGTGAGCATATCGGACGAGCCGTCCAGTCGCTCAGTCAGGCGGCGGAGAACCGCCGCCTTCTCACTGAACTCGAGGCGAGTCCAGTCAACGCGCGCTGCGGCGCGAGGGGGGCGGGTGGGCGAATCGGTGAAAGGCGGAATGCACGCGGGAGATGAGGACGGGTGGGGAGGTTAGGCTTTGAAATGTGGTCGCGGGGTGGGTGGTGTCAGAGAAGGGACTGGCAGTTGATAACGCCTGGCACGCACGCCCGGCGTCCCATCCCACCCCATCCCACCCCATCCTACCCCATCCCATCCCATCCCATCCCCCATCCAATCTCATTCCATCCCATTTCAGCCCATCCCATCCCACCCCATCCAATCCCACCCCATCCCATCCCAACCCATCCCACCCCACCCCATCCCATACCACCCCATCTCATCCCATCCCATCCCATCCCATCCCATCCCATCCCATCCCATCCCACCCCACCCCACCCCATCCCATCCCATCCCAACCCATCCCATCCCATCCCATCCCATCCCATCCCATCCCAACCCATCCCATCCCATCCCAATTCAGCGCGCACCGGCAAACGGCGATTCGCTCAGCTCGCCCACAATCATCGCAAGCAACACGCCAACTGACCACGAGTCCATACGCAGCAGCGCGTTTAAATTGGAGCGCACGACGGCACCGCCGAGCAGCTCGGGCGGCGCGAAGGGCCACGCGCGGCCCGTCTGCCAGCGCGGGCGGATTTGCAGCGACGGGCCCGCGCCGAGGCCTGCGCCGCGCAGCGCGTGTGGCCGCACGGGCGCGCTTGCGGGGTTCAGATTGGGAAAGGGGGGGAGGGGGGGGGGGGGGGGGGGGCAGGGGCGAGGAAGGGGCCCCGCGCGCATGCGCCACTCCACCCACGCGCCGCCCCCCCTCTACTGCCCAGCCCCCCCCCCCCCCCCCCCCCCCCCCCAACGCGCGCTCTCACCTATGATCTGCAGGCGCAAACGGCCCGACGCGTCCCGGCCGACGCGGCAGCCCGCCGCGCACAGCCCCAAATGCGGCAGCGAGCGGCGGTGGAGGAACGCGACAGCGCCGACCAGGTCGCGCACGAGCTGCGCCTTCACCTCGTCACCCTCGCCGCCGAGCCCGCCGTCCGCGCCGCCGCCGTCCACGCCGCCGCCAGCCACGCCGGCGGCGCGCACGGCGCGCCAGTCGAAGGCGTCGAGGGGCGGGCCGATATTGGCAAAGGCGTGAAAGTAACGGCCGCCAACGCTGAACGAGCGCACGTAGGCTCTGAGCGCGAACGGCACGGCGCCGCCCGCGTCGCCGCTCGACGTGCCGCCACCGCCACCGCCGCCGCCGCCGCCACCGCCGCCGCCGCCGCCGCCGCCGCCGGCCGCGCCGTCCGCGTCGGCGCGCGCGGCATCGGCGGCGAGTGACTCGTATTCGAGCTTCTCCGTCAGCCACTCGTCGCGCTCCGCTTCGATGACCAGCATGTCCTGCCGCGGCTCCCACCCGCCGGCGGACGTGTCCGCCGCGCCGTCCGCTGCGCCGTCGGCCGTTGGCCGCGGACCGGACGCGACGAGCGGCGGCGGCGGCGGCGGCGAGGCGGGCGAGGGGTTGGCAGGTGCAGTGGGCGTCGGCCCGCCCTCGCGCGCGCGCTCGTGCGTGCCACCGTCCGCGCGTTCGCCGCTCAGCCGCGCGCGGCACGAGCGGCGCGAGTTCGCGCCACCGGCCGTGGTGAGCGGCGCAGGCGGGGGCCCTGCTCGGCGCGGCGAGGCGCGCGGTGGCGCGGCGAAGCCGCGGCAAGGCTGCGCGACCGCGCCCAGGAGCACCAGGCCGAGCGTGGCGCGCGCGAGCGCGCGCGCCCCGCCGGGTGGGCGGCGCATGTCCGCGCGCCGGCGCCGGCACGGAAGGAGGGCGACGGGCGAGCGCACGATGGCGTCGCCACGATGGCGGCTGCCGGTGGGAGTCGGGACGAGTCGAGCGACCCGACATGTGCACTGCCTGCAGTCCACACCAACCAAGCGTGCGCAGTCAGCGTGACTACCAACCGCAACACTCGTTCCCCGACGGCAACGGCTGGTGCCCTTCTCCATGCGCAAGGCGAGCAAGTCCACGGGGGGGACTCCACATTGTTTACACACCAAGAGTGGCAGACGTTCCGGCGGGCCCATGGGTCCTACAGCGCGTAAGAGTGGCTTTTCAGCAACGCGCGGCGCCGATGCGCGGCCGGGCTGCCCGCCGTGCGCTGCATCGCCGCGCGTCTCCTCGCCGCGCCCTTCGTCTCCTCCGCTGCAGTAGCCGCCCGCGCGCGCACGCGGTGGCCGATCGGGGCATGCCGCTCGCCACCGAGCAGACGAAGCGCGAGTGCGAGCAGTAACCCGTCCTGCGGAGCGCCGCTGCTTGAAAACCGCCGCGCGCAGCTCGCGGCACGCGGCCGCGGCCCCGCGGGCTCGTCGTCCTCCGGCAGTGCGACGGGACGGTGACGAGGGCGTCGGCGGCAAGTCGTTGAGCCGCCGCAAGCGCGTGGGTGCGTCGATGACGCACCACGCGCCCTTCTCCCCGTCGCGCTCACCGGCCGGCTGCGCGTGGCCGGCGCGCGCGCGAGCGGTGACGCGATCCATCCGCGCGACGCGGTCCACGAGACGGCCGCGCTGCGCGCCAACCGCCCCGCGCACCGCCGCCAGCTCGGCGCGCAGCTCGAACATCAGGTCGACGCGCTCGGCCGCAGCGTGCACGTCGGGTGCCGGCGCCGTATTCCGGCTGCCCGTCCCCCAACCCAATCACATCTTTTAAACTTTCGGCCTCTCGAACGATGGCCGGTGCCGAACGGAAGAAATGCGCAGGACGTGCACCCGGCGCTCGACCGGCTTGCCGGTGGTGCTGCTGTTCGGCGCGGGCGCCGCGGTGAGCGCGCCGACCGCGCCAGCTGTACCCACCGCCGCGCCGCTCCAAGGCCTTCCCGCGCGCACGCCCACGACCGCGCTCGACCTTGGAAGCTGGCGGCTGCACGTCTACGACGTGCCGCTCGAGCGGCTGGGCGTGCGCGCCGACGCCGCCGCGCGCTACTGGCGCGCGCTGCGCTCCGACGCGCCGACGCTGCCGTGGGACAACGCTGGCGTCGCTCACGCGCTCGCACGCGACCTGCCGTCCGTCCTCGCGCCGTGGCCGCGCCTGCCTGCCGCGCCGGCCACGCCGTCGGCGGTCGGCGGCGGCCCTCCGCACGCGCCCACCGGCGCGTGGGAGGACGACGGGCGCGTGCTCTACCTGCTGCCCATCGCGCCCTACCTGCTGTGCGCGTCCACCGACTTTCACGACGGCAATGCCGACGGGCGCGCCGGCGGCCTGTGCGCGCCCCGGCGCGTCGCGCGCGTGGACGGGGTGCGCGGTCACACGCCAAGTCGTAACGCGCCTGCCCGCAGCGGTGCGCTCAGCTGACGCGAGCGCGCGCTTGCGCCGACCCGCCACGTGCCTCTGCTCGCCCCGGCCTGCCCGCCCTTCCTTCCCCCTCCCCCCTTCCCCTCCCCATGGCATGTTCACGCCTATGCCCACAATCGCCTCAAATCAGTTACGCGGCCAAAGGCGCCTTCCGCGGCTGGCGTGGCGCGGAGGCGATGCACCAGGCCAACGCGCGCTGCCTGCGCGGCGTCACGCTCACCTGCCCCACGTGAGGCGCGCCGCGCCTGCGCGCGCGTTTCCCGCGCGCGCGTTTCCCGCCACTCGGCTCGTGCGGCCTGGTCGCGCGGCGCTGCGCAAGCCCCCACACCCCTCCCGCTGCCCTCCCCTGTCCCCTGTCCCCTGTCCTCCCCCCCCCCCCCCCCCCCCCCCCCGCACCTCCTTCCATTGCCCCCCTCCCCTGTCCCCTGTCCCCTGTCCCGGTCCTCCCCCCCCGCACCCCTCCCGCTGCCCTCCCCTGTCCCCTGTCCCCTGTCCCGGTCCTTCCCCCCCCACACCCCTCCCGCTGCCCTCCCCTGTCCCCTGTCCCCTGTCCCGGTCCTCCCCCCCCGCACCCCTCCCGCTGCCCTGTCTCCTGTCCCCTGTCCCCTGTCCCGGTCCTCCCCCCCCCGCACCCCTCCCGCTGCCCTCCCCTGTCCCCTGTCCCCTGTCCCGGTCCTCCCCCCCCGCACCCCTCCCGCTGCCCTGTCCCCTGTGCCCTGTCGCCGCCCCCCCCCCCCCCCCCCCCCCCGCCCCCCCCCCCCCCCCCCCCCCCCCCCCCGCCCCCGCCCCCGCCCTGCCCTGCCCTTCCCTCCTCCTCCCTACCCCTCGCTTTTACTGCCCCACCCCCCGCCCCCACCCACCCCCCGCCCCCCCCCGCTCACGCGCCTCGCGCACCGCCCCGTACCCCGCCCACGCGCCGCGCGCGCGCGCACTACCCCGTCCCCTCCCCCCCCCCCCCCCCCCACCCACCGCCAGTTACGAACGTGTGCTCGCGTGGCTCTACGAGCAGCCAGCATGGCGTCGCCGTGAGCACCGGCACATTTTGCTCCTGCTTGCCGCGGAGCCGAGTCGCGTCGCGCACGGCTGCGACGAGCGCAGACGGACGCCTGAGCGGGTGAGTCGCGCAGTGGCGTACGCTGCCGGCCGGCAGCCACAGTCAGCCAGTCAGCCACAGTCAGCCACAGTCAGCCAGTCGGGTGTGTCTGCGCGGGCGGGCCAGTTGTGTCGCCGCGCTGCGCGCTGCGTGCCTCGCGCTACGCGTGCGCGCAGACCATGCTCGCTGCCACCCACCCGCCCCCCCCCCCCCCCCTTCCACCCCCCAATCCCCCGGACACACTCACCCACACTCACACTCACGATCCCTTTTTTTTTAAAAAAAACGGGCCCATTCCCGCTCTCCTCCCATCCCCCGCCCTTTTTCCCGCGCAGCTCCGCTCAGTCTACTCACGCGCCGCGCGCGCCATCCTCGTGACCACCGAGGGGCGGCGCGCGACGTGGCGCGCCGAGCGCGCGGCGGGGCTGCTCGTCACGGCACCGCAATGGTGGCCACCCTTCTTCGTTTTAAATCGCAGCGCCGCGCCTGCGGAAACGCCCGCCGAGCGCGCGGCGCCACGCGCCGCGTCGGTGGGCGCCGTGGCGGACGGCATGGCGGCGGGAGCCACGATAGCGGCGGACGCCACGATGGCGGCGGACGCCACGATGGCGGCGGACGCCACGATGGCGGCGGACGCCACGATGGCGGCGGACGCAGGGGCGCGGGGCGCGGTGGCGGCGAACGCGGCGGCATGGCCCGCCGGCACGGTCGGCGGGCGCAAGCGCACGCTCATCTCGATGTGCCAGTCGGTCGACGACAAGTTCTGCCACCGGTACGACGAGCCAAGCCGCCCGGCCAAGAAGGTGCCGTGCCGCGCCGCGCCGCCCGCGCCGAAACAGGGCCGGGCGCCAAAGCAGCGCAGGGGAGGGGGGGGGGGGGGGGGGGGGGGGGGGGGGGAGAGGGGGGGTCAGGGGCAGGGCTGGGGAGGGGGGGACAGGGGCAGGGCAGGGCAAAGTCGTGCCAACGCCCGACCCTCGCTCCTTGCCGTTCCGCAGGTCTGCCAAGATGGTGGCGTTCCAACGCCCGACCCCCGCTCCGTCCGGCGCGCGCTGACGCTCGCGCTCGCGCACCTGCGCAACGAGGCGAGCGCGGCCGACCTGCGCGCGCTCGAGCTCAGGCCAGACGCCGACGCCGACGCAGGCGCCGACGGTCGCGCGCGCGCTGGCGCTGGCGCTGGCGCTGGCGCTGGCGCTGGCGCTGGCGCTGGCGACGGTGACGGTAACGGCCAGCCGCTTCGCGACGAGCGGCGGCGGCGGCGGCAGCGGCGGCGGCTCGGTGGCGGCAGTGGCGGCGGGGATGGCGGCCCTTCGCTCGATCGAGCTGCCTTTCTTGCCGGGGTCGATCTGAACATGCGCCGCTTTGCTGATGAGTACAAGGTGACGCAGCCCTTTCTCGCCATTGCACCTTCCCGCTTCGTCCTGGCCTTGCTGCCATTCCCTCCCTCTCCATGGGCCGTTAGCCCCCCCCCCCCCCCCCCCCCATTGCTCGCTTCACATCTGCCCGAAGATTCTGCCTGCCCGAAGATTTCGCGCGTGTGCTCCCCACAGCCTCGCACCGCACCGCACCGCTCACCTGCTAGCCCCCATCACCGGCCGCACTGACCCGTGCTCGCACCGCATGCGCATGCACCACCCGGACCGCGACTCGTGCATGCACCACCCGGACTGCGACTCGTGCATACTCGTGCATGCACCACCCGGGACTGCGACTCCGTGCATGCACCACCCGGACTGCGACTCGTGCATGCACCACCCGGACTGCGACTCGTGCATGCACCACCCGGACCGCGACTCGTGCATGCACCACACTGGACGTCTCCTGACTGGCTGAGCAGGCCGCTGTCTTCTCACTCGTCCCACACGGCGACACGGCAACATCGGCGCGGATCTACAACGCGGTCGCCGCCATGTCCATCCCCGTGCTCCTCGTCGAGCCCGACCACCTCCCATTCCACTCGCAGGTGCGGTGGGCGCCATGGCGGGGGGTGGCATGGCGGGTGGGCGCCATGGCGGGCAGCCGGTGGGCGGCACGGCGGGTGCGGGGGCGGCTGGCGCACCGTAGCGCGCGCCGTGCACGCACGCCGCGTGTGCGCTCTTACCGCGCGCACCTCCCACGCCGCCCCGCCCGCCCCTTGTGCGAGCGCCCCCCCCCCCCCCCCCCCCCCCCCCCCCCCCCCCCCACCCCCCTCCACGCCGCCGCCCCGCCCGTTTTCTCTCCACCGCGCGCGCGCGCGCGTGCCCGCCCTTTTGAGATTGCATGGCGCGAGCTGGCGGTCGTAATCGACCCGGCGGAGGTCGTGCAGTTCGCCGCAGCCGTGCAGGCTCGGCAGCCACGCGCCGTGCCCTCGCCCGTCCCAAGCGACACCGCCACCGCCGCTGCCTCGTCAGTTACCGGCGCACGGCCAGACGCAGCTACGACCCCTGTCGCACCCACAGCCAACACGTCTCGCCCCGCCGAATTTGAAAACCCGCTCCTCCGCCTCGTGCGCCTCTGGCAGACCGAGAGCCACGCCGGCGGGCAGATCGAGCGGATGCAGCGCAAGCTCGCCGAGGCGCGCTGGCATCTGCTCTACCACCGCGGTGACGTTCACGCCATCCGCGCGTTCCCGCCTCCGCCCGAGGCGTGCGCGCTGCCTGCCGCCGCGCTCGAGCCCAGTTTCGTCGCGCCGCGCTTCGCGCTGAGCGGCGTGACTGGCGCGATCCCGTCGGCTGCGCGCTCTGTTGCGGTTGAGGCGATCCTCGCGGCGCACGCGCGCAGCGTCGCCATCGTGAAACGGGCGACGAAACGTTCGCGAGGGGGCGCAGACCCGGCAGCCATCGTGTTGGACCATGGCGGGCGTGGTGGAGGAGGTGGTGGTGGCGAGGTGGAAGGCGGAGGCGTGCGCGGCGCTGCTAGCCGCTCCGATGGGCGCGCCGGCAGCGGCGACGAGGCCACCGAGCCCGCCGACGATGCAGAAGCCGTCCTGCTCGCGGTCGCTGGCAGCCCGCTGCCGGACTGGGCGGCGGTTGGCACCGCGAGCGGCGGCAGTGGTGCGGACCGCGCCGCCGCCATCGTGCGCACGCGCCGCGCCGCCGCCATCGTGCGCACGCGCCGCGTGCCGCCGATCGCGTGGCACGCACACCTCGCCGCCGTAGGGCTGCGCGTGCCTGCCGCGCCCGCGTTCGACGGCGCGCCGGCGGCCGACGGTGCGTGGGCGCAGCCGCCGCCGCCGACGCTGAACGCCACGCACGCCGCGCCCACCGGCGGCGCGCTCGCCGCCGCGTTGGGCGGCGCGACGCGCGTCGCGACGCGCGCCGACGCCACCGTCGGCCCGCGCGCGCGCGACGCGCGGCCCACCGCACCGCCCATCGACATTATGATCGCCGTGGGCAGCGCGCCCGAGGCCGCCCTCTGCGTGCGCCTGCTTGGCTCCATCCTCGCCACGGCCGCCCATCTGACGGTGCGCAGGCTGCGAATCCACCTCTTCGTCACGTCGCGCGCGCTCGTCCGCTCGCGCGCGCGCGCCGCGCTCGGCGCCGCGCGCAACGCGCCGCCGCCTCTCGAAGCGGCAATTGCCGACGTGACGCGGCTCGGCGGCTCGGTGACGGTGCACGCGGACTGGCAGCGTAACGTCACGGTGACGGTGACGGTGACAGCGATGGCGGCGGGGTGCGCGCCCGCATCACCCGCGCGCGGCGAGACGGCGGCGGCGGGCGTGCGCGGCGGCACGCACCACGGAGGTGGCGAGCGGCGCGACGAGCGGCCACCTCGCCGCACGGCACCCCGTCGCTCACTGTCGTTCGACACCGCCGGCCCAGTCATCGCGGACAACGCGCGCCTCGCGTCGAGCCGGGCTGCCCACCATCGCCTCGCCGTCCTGCCACTGCACGCGCCCCGCCTCATCCGCGCGGCGCTCGCGCGCGCCCACCGCGGCGCTCAACGCCCCGCGCAGCCGCGCCTCGCGTCGCTGCTCGTCCTCGCGCCGCCGACGGTGGTGATGCGCGACGTCGGCCGCTTCTTCGACGCGCAGAGCGCCGCGCTCGCCGCGGGTGCGCGCGCGCTCGCCGCGGCGGTGGCGCCGCGAGCAGCGCGCGCGCCGGGCGTTGAGGTTGGCTGCGCGCACGACGCAGGTCTGGCGTACGGCGCGGGCCGCGGCGCGGGCGAGGCGACCGCCGCGGCCGACGCGCGCGCGTCCGCTGCCAGCCTCGCGCGACGCACGGCGTCGCCGAAGTTGCCGGACGGCGGCGCCACGCACGCGGCGTCGGCGCCGGTCTGCCTGCGCACCGACGTGCTCCTCATCGACAGCGAGCGCTGGGAGCGCGGGCAGTTCGCCGCGGCGGTGGAGGCGGCGGCAGCGGCGGCGTCGCGCGCGGCTCCGAACGCTGCGATCTGCGGCGTTGGTCTTGCGCGCCTCCTCACGCAGGCGCTTGGGCAGGCGTGGCACCGGTTGCCGAGCGCGCAGGTCGCGGATGGGCGAGCGGCCGCGGCGTTGGTGCGCCGCGGTGGGCACGGCACCGGCCGAAACGTCGGCGGCGGTGGCAGTGACGGTGGCGCCGACGGCGGCGACGGTGGCGGCGACGCGGACGGCGCATGGGCGGATGCGACGCTGCTCATGGGCTTGAAGGGGCTGCGCGGCCAGCCACTCGAGACGCTGCTCGCGGCGGCGCGCGCGCGACGCGAGCGCGTCGGCGATGGGGACGTGCGCACAATCAAAATCGGGTGAGGCGATTCGGTATGGGGGTACAGTACCCACCTTTCATAAGTATGAGGTAATCTATTGAAGGTCGGTGGGTTTGGAGGTGGCGGGGCGCGCGCGCACGGCCGCACGAGCGACGGCGGCGTGGCCTTCTCTACGACGAAACCTTCGCTTGCGACGGCTGCGCCCTCGCGCTCTGCTGGCCGCGCTCCGCGCGCCCCGCCGCCCCTGCCCATCGACTGCGCCGGCACCGCGAACAACGTACTTTTCGCCCCGGTCGGTGGGTTTGGGGGTGGCGGGGCGCGCGTGCGCGGCCACGCGGCCAGCATCGCGGCGCTTGCCACGCTGGCGGCGGGTGGCGGTGCGCTTCGCCGCGGCGACAGGGGGCTGCGACGCGGCGGGGAGGGCGGCGGCTCGCTGGCGGCGGGCGTCGCGCTCTGCAGCGGCGGCGGGCGGCTTGGCGACGTGGCAGGCGGCGGCTCGGGGGTGGCGGTCGTCGCCGACGATCTTCGGGCCTCGGCGTGCGCGTGCGCGTCGGCCGGTGGTGTGATTGACGGCAGCCACCGGTGCGGCGGCGCGCGGGCGGCGGCGCGCGGTGGCTAGGCGCGTGTGGGCCTTTGGGCCTGCTCCGCCTGGCGCCTCGCTGCGCACTTCCTGACCCCATCTGTTGACCCGTCGGAAAGCGTCGTTAGTATCTATTGAAGGTGAGCCGCCTTAACGGCCCACAGCTGAGTATGGCGGCCTGTTGAGGGCGGACGAATCGAGGGACGAACCGGCGAGGAACACGAACCGAGCCGTCCAGAGCATCGACGGCGCGGCGAGATGGCGGCGACAGGCAAACGCGACGCGCCGCCGCGCTCGTCCCGCCGCTCCACACGCGCCGACTCTGTCGACGGCGCTGACGCCGACCGGCCGAAGCCGACGCCGACCGGCGACCTGTGCCTCACACTCCTCCTCGCGCTCATCTGCGTCGGCTCGATCGCCTTCATGTCGTTTGTCGTCTCGCTCGCCGAGTTCAGGCCGACGATTGTGCCGCGCGCATCGGCCATCGTCGAGCTGATCAACAACACCACGCAGGTCGACGACGTCGCCACGGTCGCGTGCGCGCTACCCAACCACCCCCTCCCCCCGCTCTCCACGTTTCGCGCGCGCTCGCACGCGGGGCGCAGGACGGCCATGCGCGCGCGCGGGAAGCGCGCACCGGACCTGCCGGCAGTTGGCGCGCGCGGGAAGCGCGCGCGGGAAGCGCGCCATGCGCGCACGGCCGCCCGCCCGTCGACCACGAGCCCGCATGGCGCCACCGACGCCCTGGCCACGCGGTGGCCATTTCCGGACCTGCGTCCGGGGCCGTCCGGTGCGGCGTGCGCGCGCGCGCGCAGTTCGGAGATCAACGCGCCGACCGAGCTCAAGATGAAGCTGCTCGCGATCTACCTCGCCAACGGCATTGAGCTTGGCTCGCGACTTCCCGTGTACGCGCGCCGCGCGCGGCGCATTTCGGCCGTGCGCGGCGCGCTCCACCCGCCGCAGCGCCTCGCAGGGCGGCCATGCTGCCGGCAGTTGGCGCGCACCCACGCACGTACACCGCCTGCGCCGCCCGCCGCGTGTCACTCGCCGCCCGCCACCCGCCACCTATCCGCTGCCCTTTCCCCCGGCCATCTCGGGCCCATCCCCTTTCCCGCCCTTTGCTTTCCCGCGCAGCTTTGGCGACGTGCCCCTCTCTTCCGCCCTCGACGGCAACCTCACGTCACAAATGACTGAGCGGCGGATCTACACGAACACAGGTCTGCGCTTCACGAACCCCTCGCCAACCCACGCGCCTTTTAAACCTGTCGCCTCCAGCGCCCCCCCCCCCCCCCCTCCCTCCCCGCCTCATATGCCCTCTGCCAAAGCGCCTGGCCTTTGCGCATGGCTGGCCCGGCTACCACCAAGATGTCCGGTGCACCGGACACGCGCCAGCCGCGCCGCTCCATGAACGCCACCCCCATACCCATGCGCTGCGGCGCGCCGCGCCGCGCGCGCCGTCGGCTCGCGCGCAGAGTGCGACCCGGACGGTGACGGCGAGATTGGTGACTGTGACATCACGACCGAATGGAAGTTTCCAAACCAGGTCCGCCGCCGGCCACGCGTGCGCCGCCGGCCGCACACCCGGCCACAGTCACACGCCCTGTCACCGTCACGCCCCGTCACGGTCACGCCCGTCACGGTCACGCCCCGTCACCGTCACGCCCCGTCACCGTCACGCTCCGTCACCGTCACGCCCCGTCACCGCAGGTGCTTCGGTGGCTCGACCTGCTCCTCGACAGTGATGCGCTCATGCGCGAGATGAACCCGTACCGCCATTACATCCGCCCCGGCGAATACCGTTACGTCGTGCTGCAGGTGCGCAACGCATAACAGGACATGCAAGGACCCAGCCCCTCCCCCCCCCCCCCCAGCCCCCCTCCTTTTCTTTTCTTTCCACGCCATCCGCGCTGTGCTGTGAGGCACCCTGTTACCGTCACGCGCCATCACCGTCACGCCTCCCCGCTGTCCGCCGATGCCGGGCACAGCTGTCCGGCCATGACGGGTGGATGGGGGGGGGGGGGGGGGGGGGGGGGGGAATGGGGGAGGCGGGGAGGGATCGTGGAGAGCTTTCTTCCCCCTTGCTGGCGCGTGCAAGCGCGTGCGCCCGTGTTCTGATCGCGCGCACGGGCAGCCGCCGCCCTCATATTTTACCTCTGCATCTCCAACCCCCCCCCCCCCCCTGCCTCCGCGGAGCTGCCGCAGACGTGCCTCCAAAACCTGCAAAACGGCTCCAACTTTGCCTTCCAGGGCGGCGCCATGTCGTGCGCGCTGCGCCCAGCGCAGCGCGCTCGCGTCCCGACCCGCGTTTTAAACATTGCCACCGTGCGCCCCTGCGCCAGCTCAACGACGACGAAGGCTTGCTAACGCGCGCAACCCCTCCCCTCCCCCCCCCCCCCCCCCCCCCTTTCCCCCCTTTTTGCTCCGATATCCGCCCTATCGCCCTCCCTGCATGCAACTCCCCTCTCTCCCCCTCCCCCCCCCCCCCCCCCCCCCCGGCAGCCGGCCGTTCTACTTCCGCACGCATGGCTGCTTCCACATCGCCACGCCCCTCCCCGAGTCCATCCAGGTGCGTCGCGAGACGCGCGTTGGTGGTTGGCGCGCTACCGCACGGGCTCGGCGAGCAGCCTCATCCGCCACCGCTCCTCCTTCTCCGCCCTTTTCCAAAATGCATACGCAGGTGGGTGACGGTGACGAATTGACCGTCACGCTCACGTACAGACTGGACGAGACGATCGCAACTTTTTCACTGTCCGACAATTCGTCAATTTCTGACGAGTGCGCGCGCGCTGCGCCCTCTGCGCCTAGGCCGCGCACTATCCGCCCCTGCCTTGCCATGCTGCTGCCTGGCCGCATGCAGCCCCTCCTCTTTGCCTTGCACCATCCGCCCCTGCCTTGCCATGCTGCTACCTGGCCACATGCAGCCTTCTCCTCTTTGCCTTGCACCATCCGCCCATGCCTTGCCATGCTGCTGCCTGGCCGCATGCAGTCCCCTCCTCTTTGTCTTGCACCATCCGCCCCTGCCTTGCCATGCTGCTGCCTGGCCGCATGCAGCCCCCTCCTCTTTGTCTTGCACCATCCGCCCCTGCCTTGCCATGCTGCTGCCTGGCCGCATGCAGCCCCCTCCTCTTTGCCTTGCACCATCCGCCCATGCCTTGCCATGCTGCTGCCTGGCCGCATGCAGCCCCCTCCTCTTTGTCTTGCACCATCCGCCCCTGCCTTGCCATGCTGCTGCCTGGCCGCATGCAGCCCCCTCCTCTTTGTCTTGCACCATCCGCCCCTGCCTTGCCATGCTGCTGCCTGGCCGCATGCAGCCCCCTCCTCTTTGCCTTGCACCATCCGCCCCTGCCTTGCCATGCTGCTGCCTGGCCGCATGCAGCCCCCTCCTCTTTGCCTTGCACCATTCGCCCCTGCCTTGCCATGCTGCTGCCTGGCCGCATGCAGCCCCCTCCTCTTTGTCTTGCACCATCCGCCCATGCCTTGCCATGCTGCTGCCTGGCCGCATGCAGCCCCCTCCTCTTTGCCTTGCACCATCCGCCCCTGCCTTGCCATGCTGCTGCCTGGCCGCATGCAGCCCCGTCCTCTTTGCCTTGCACCATCCGCCCCTGCCTCTCGCACTTGCCCACATTGCGCACGCGGATACGTGCTCTGCACCTTGCTGCGCAGCAGCCCCCTCTCCCATCTCCCTTTCCCTTTAAGCGTGTTTCACTTTGATGCCCCCCCCCCCCCTCCCCCCCCCCTCATCCCGCCGCTGCATGCGCGAGAAGGTACACGTGCTACCGCAACACTGCCGCGCGGACGGCAACCTGCATCTTCCTCCCGGCCTTCGTACCTACGACCCGCTTCTCCATGCAGTACGCGCTTCTTCGCCCGCACGCTGCGCCGCGCCCCGCCTCCGCAGCGCCCGCCATCCCCGCGCCGCGCGCATGCGCGCGGGCGGCGTACGCTCGCTGCCAAGCGCCGCCATCCTGCGCGCGCCGGGAGCCCGCCGTCCGACGCGCTTGTGTGGCTGCCCCCGCTCGCACGCCAGGTACCCGCTGCGCCTTGGCAACTCGACCGCCGTGCGGCAGGCGGCGTCCGACGATGCGTTGTCGCCCGTCCTCACGCCGTTGGAGCGGTACGACCGCTTCTGCTCGGTCAAGTGGGTCCTTGGCGCGCGGCGCAACGCGCGGCTGTGCATCTGGCCAAGCTCCGAATGGCGGCTAGCGGAGCTGCTCATTTTGCTCGTTGCGATGTCCTTTCTTGGGATGGGCTTCATCATCGTCAGCTCGACCCTCGAGTACCTGTGGCAGACGGGCTCGGCGCCGACCATCGCGTGGGCGCTCAAAGGCGAGGCGACACGGCTGGCTGTCTCGCCGACGAAACTCAAGATGCAGCCGGGACATGCGTCGAGCTCCAAGGGCGACAAGGGGATGTGAGGGATGATCCGGACCACGTTTGCACACGGCCTGAGATGTGCGCATGGACGGTCGTGAGGCACAGCATGCCTGACAAAGGCACCACACGGTGGGAGCCACGGATGATTTCGCTCGACGCTCCCAACCGGCGCATCTCGCCTGCGCGGTGGGCGGTGGGCGGTGGCTGTCGCTCGTGCCGGGTCGGTCGACGGTCGCCGGTCGCCGGTCGGCGGACGGCGGTCGGTGGTCAATTGAAATCTGAGAGGCGTGTGAGCGCGCGCAGCAATGGCCGACGGGGCGCGAGCGTTCGCCCTTCGCCTCCGTGTCGGCCTGGCGGCGGGCGACGCGAACCTGCAGGTCGCGCTGCTGCTCGTGTGCGCGCTGCTCCTCGTTCGTCTCGAGATCCTGCTGCGCCGCCTCCTCGAGCGGCTCGCGACCGCAGAGCGCGCCCTTCGCGGCGCCGCGCCCGCCGCGGGCGGCGGCGCCGGCGCCGGCGAGGCGCGCGCTCTCGCCGGCTTTGCGCGCACCGAGGAGGAGGAGGGGGAGGAGGGGGAAGGGAGGGACGCCGACGACCTCGCCGTTCGTGCCGACGCTGCCGACTCCCGCGCTCCCGCCGACGGCGCCGACCTGCTCGCCGGCCCCGTGCCCGTGCGCCTCATCCGCCTGCCTGAGCTGACGCGCGCGCAGCGCGCCGCGGCCGATGAGCTCGCGGAGCGCGCCGGCGCGCTCGAGTGCGTGGTGGACAGTCCCGCCCTCTGTGCCTTCCTCAAGGAGCCGACCACCGCGCCGCGCTACGTGCTCGCGCGCGTCGGCGCGAGCGGTGAGCCGGACGTGCGCGCGTCTCTCGCGATGCTCGAGGAGTGCCTGCGATGGCGGCGCGGCGCGGCGCCCGACGCGCCGCCATCGGCGGCGCTGCGCGCCAAGGCGGCGACGGGCGGCGTGTACGTTGGCGGGCTCGACCAGCATGGCCGCCCCGTGATTGTTTTCGACAACGACAAGGTCACCCATGTGGGTACGGTTGCGCAACAGTTGAGTAACCTCGCCTTCCACCTCGAGTACGCGAGCGCGCTGCTGCGCGCGCGGCCTGCGGCGGTGAACGGCGTCGCGCGCTTCGTCATCTTCATCAAGCTCACCGACTACAAGCTTTCCACCTCGCCACCGCTCCGTGTGACCCTCGGCACCGTCCGCCTCCTTTTGAACTGCCACCCTGAGCGCCTTGGCCAGTGCATTCTGTTCCAGCCGCCGCGCGCGTTTGGCGCGCTCTTCTCCGCGGCGTCGGCGATCCTGCCCGCCGCCACCCTCGCCAAGGTCGTCTTCGTCTCGGGCGGGTGCGCCGACGGCTCCGCGAACGACGCGCTGCTCGCGGCGGTCATCGGCCCGCGCTGGCGCGAGCTCACCGGCGCCGAGCGGCCCGTCCTCGCGCCCGGCTGCTCGCCCGGCTTTCACATCGACGCCTACTGGCCAATGGTCGAGCGCGACTACGAGCTGCTCGCGCGCGGCGAGCCGCCCGTCGGGCCGGACTGGCCGCAGCGGGCGCCGGCCGGCGCGCCGGGGGCGGGCGCGGCCGGTGGCCGCGCGGCACTTTCGGAGCGGGCGCCAGAGCCGTCCGCGGGTTGATGTGCATAGGCCACGCGCGAAGCCAGGTCGGCGCAGGAGCCATCGTGGACGAGCACGCCTCGTGCCACACCCACGCTGCATAGGCCACACATTTTCGGTTGTTCTGAGCATGCGCGTACGCGCCCACGAGAGAGGCCAGCGCGTACCCATCGTCGCAACGACGGGCGCCGTCACCCGCGCAGTCACGCCACAGCCGACGGAACACGGCGCGCCACCTATCCGCGCACGACCGCAGTGCCGGCGACGGCGATGCCCGACGCGGCGCGCTACCGCAACGCCGAAACGTCAGGCGGCGGCGACGGCGTGGATGACCTTGAGCGGCGCAATGCTCGCCGCCTTCTGCGCGGCCGACGTGTCGACAGCCACGTAGTCTGGGTAGGCGCTGCCGCCGTGCTTTGAAACATCCATGCCCGCCAGCTCTTCCTCGGCCGGCGAGCGCAGCCAGCCGAGCTGGTTCATCGCAAAGAAGAAGGGGAGCATCAGCCCAGCGACCCACGCCCAGATCACGGCGATGCCCACGAGCGCGCACACGAAGAGCTGGTGGCCCTGACCCAATGGCGCGTAGAAGGCGCCGTGCGGCGTGCCGGGCGGCACGCCGTACGAGGCCTGGTGGTTCTCCGTCGTCGCGAAGAGCGAAGCGGCGATCAGACCCCACATCCCGCCGCCGCCGTGCACGGCGAACGCGTCGACTACATCGTCAATCTTGAGCACGCGCTTGACGGCCTCGGAGATGGCCACGTACACGAAGGAGCCGATCAGCCCGATGATAACCGCCGCCCATGGCTCGACGACGGAGCACCCTGCGGTGATCGAGACGAGGCCGGCGAGCACGCCGTTGAGCGTCTGCCCGAGCTCGAACGTGTGCGCGCCAAACTTGTAGACTGCGAGGCAGCCGATCGCGCCGGCGGACGCGGAGAGCGTCGTCGTCACCGCGCACTTGGCTGCAACGGCGCCGAGGCCGCCCGTCACGGCGAGGGTCGAGCCCGGGTTGAAGCCAAACCTGACGGGGCGCGGCGGCGGCGCAGGCGCAGGCGGCGCGAGCTCGCGTCCGTGCGCGCGCGAGTGGGCGCCGCGGCCGTGGGCTCGGCGCACCAGCCGACCCAGAGGATGAAGGTTCCGAGGACCTGCAGGGTGGACGAGTGGCCGGGGATGTCAACCATGCTGCCGTCCGCGTCGTAGCGGCCGATGCGCGGCCCGCACACGTACCTGCGGGCGCGGTCCGGAGGGCGTCGCAGGTCAGGACGGCGGGATGAGGTTCGCCGTGCGACGGTGGCGACGGCGTGCGTGAGCGGACGCGCAGATGCGGCGGGCACGTGGCCGGCGGCACGGCCAATCCGCAGGTAGCGCGAACAGGGCAGGCTGAAGGGACCGCGTCGTGCGCGGTGCGCGTACGCGCCGCAGATCGCCGAGATGCCGCCAACCATGTGCACGACGCCTGCGCACGCGCGAGCGCGTGGGACGCGAAACGCCTCAGCGCACGCACGTATCCGCAGCGTGCTGCCCGAGTGGATGAGAGGGTCCAGGTAAAGTCGCGCGTTGCGCGCAGCAAGGAGCGAGTACCAACGCGCGCAACGCGCACACCGCAGCCTGCAAAATCGACGAGGCCCGTGCCGAGAAGCGGCGAAGCGTTGAAGGCGGAGAGCCAGCCCGCCGACGACCAGACCCAGTGCACGACCACCGGATAGACGAAAGCGGTGAGGAAAAACGAGTAGCACAGGTCTGCACGGCGGGCGGAGCGGCGCGCTCGGCTACGCGCCGGTCGGCGCTCGAGCGCCGAGCGGTGCGCGTTGACGCCGGCGCGCGCGCACATGCGGCCATCTTGGTGCGCTCGGCGACGGCGCCCGAGACGATCGTTGCGGCAGTCGCGGCAAAGGCCCACTGGAAGAGCCACGACTGGTACGTGTCGTTGCCCTCAAAGTTGGTCAGGAAGAAGTACGTGTTGCCGATGAACGGGTTTCCGCCGCCCGCCTGTCCGTACGAGAAGGCATATCCGAGGGACCAGAAGCCGATCGCGCCGACTGCGCGTCGGATCGACGCGCGCAGGGTGGGCGCGCGGAGAGGACGCTCAGGGCGCGCGTGCAGGGCGCGCCGCTGCGGTTGGGGCTTCGCGCGGTGGCGCAGCGGCGAGGTGCGCGCGCTGCCGCATGCGTGCCCCGGGGCGCGCGCGCTGCAGGTGGGCGCGATGGCGTCCCGCCCTCACCGCACGCGTCAAGCACATTCTTGAGCAGGATGTTCTTCGTGTTCTTGGCGCGCACGAGGCCTGCGCACAGCATTGCAAAGCCCGTCTGCATCAGGAAGACGAGGACGGCGGCGATGACGAGGTACATCGCGTCGACTGCGCGTGTGAAGGTGACGTGCGTGGGACGTTGCACGGGCGCGCGTGGTGAGCGCAACGCGGTGGGGCGCGAGGGGCCGTGGAGCGCGCATCGTCGTCGTCATGTCGCGGCGAGGGCCAGACCATCTGCGTTCTGCTGGCTCATCTCGTCGGCGAGGAAGATGAGACCCTTCGCGCGAAGCTCGGCGAGGTCGCTGTCGGTAAGGCCCATGGTGGCGAGACTGGGGCGGCGCGCGGCGCTTGTGCGTGTGCCGCTTCTCGGTCTTTGGGCTGGCTGTTTGGGTGGCTTGCCCCTTGGCGCGCCTCTTCGCGCGGAAAATTGATCAGCGATCAGCCGTTCCCGAGCTCGTCCAGTTCACGCCGGGCTTTTTTGGGGCGCACGCGAAGGAAGGCACGACGGCACGAGCTACGCTCGGCCGTACGCGAGCGCGAGGCCCATGCCAATTGTCAGCACGGCGACGAGCACGGCGACCACGAGACAGCCCGCATCGGGGCGCGCGCCCGCGTCGCCGCGCGCGCGCATCCACCTCCACAGCCGCACAAGCGACGATTGGCGGCGCGTCTCAGTGGGTGCGTAGAGGTGCTCCAAGAAGCGATCATCTGCATGCGCGCGGTCGAGATCCGCCGTCACCTGGTCATCGTACGACGGCAGGCACGCCTCGGAGACGAGCCAGCCGAGCGCGCAGACGGCGGCGCATAGCGCGAAGACGACGCGCAGGCCGCAGCGCTGCGCGACGATCGGGAACGCCGCCGAGCCAACGGCGGCGCCGAGCTTGCCCGAGGCCGCCGAGATGCCGTGGCACGTGGCGCGCATGGCACTCGCGTACATCTCGCCCGGCAGGACGTAGCTGCACGCAGTGCAGCGCGGTGCGGCGCGGCGCGGCGCGGTGCGGCGCAGGCCACACGGCGCGGTGCGGTCAGCGCAGCGCGCGGCGGCGAACGAGCCGGCGCGGCGGCGGCGCGCGCACGCGATGCCCTGCTGCACTGGCGGCAGGGATACAGCGGCGGCGCGCACGTGGCGACGGCCGCGCCAGCGTAGTTCAAGACCTGCGACACGCCGAAGAGCGCGACGAAGATGCGGCCGTGCTGCTGCAGCGTTGGCCAGAGCGCCGCGAATGCGCAGAAGAAGACGCCCATCGCCGCAAAACCGCACGACATGGTCTCGCGCCTGCCTAGTTTGTGGATGGCAAAGATGCCGAGTAGGTAGCCTGCGCTCGCGGCGTGCATGCATGCATGCATGCGCGCAGAGGGCGAACGGCGAGCGGCCCCGACCGCGGTCCGGGGGAGCGCGGCGCCGCGCGATGGGGCAACCGGAAGGGAAGGGGGGGGGGGTGTACGCGCGCGCGTGGCCTTGCACGAGCAGATGGCGCGCCGGCCGGCGCTGCCTCGCTTGACGGATCTGGCGGCGCACAGACACAACACGTCGCTGCCGCTCTCATTCGCGCGCGACAGCAGCGGAGAAGATTCGGCCGCGCGGCATGGTGCCGCACCTGGCATGGTGAAGAGGCGGATGAGGAGCACGACAACGACCGGGTCGAGCACCGCACCCGCGTCCGAACCCCCACCGCCCGTGCCCTGCGCGTGCGCGCCGGCCGCCCCGTGCACTGCGGCCGCCGAGTGCCCGCCGCCACCGCCGCCGCCACCGCCGCTGCCGCTGCCGCCGCCGCTGCCAGCCGACAGCGCGTGCGCAATGTCTGAGGTGTACAGGTTGAGGCCGTACTCGTAACTGACGCGGCGAGCGCAGTGGAACGCGGGCAGGCGTGAGGCGCACAGGGCGCACCATGGCGAGGCTGCGCATGGCGTGGGAGGCCGAGGCACGGCGCCGAGACGCGCGGCTACGACATGCCCCACCGTGCGCGGGGCGCGAGGCGCAGCGCCGCGCTCGGCGCGGGCAGCGGAGGCCGCGCCCACAGGCCGCGCGAGCGGCGTTCCGTACATGTCAAACAGAAGCCAACACAGCGACGTGCCTACGAGCGGCCGCCAGTACCGCGCAAGGTGGTGCGCCTGCCGTGCGCGCGGCGACGCCACGCCACAACAAAGCCGCGCGCGGAGGGCGGCGGCACGGCGCTCAGCCCGCCCGCTCGAGCGAGCGTGCGCACGGCGGTGCGCTCCGTCTCGTGCTGCGCCATGCCAACCCACGCCCGGCGCTGGGCTCGACGGCAGCGGCGCGGCGCGCGCGCGCGCGGGCGCGGTGCGAGCGCGCGCGCGCGCGGCGCAGCGGGCGCGGCGCGGCGCGCACCGTCGTCACGGCGAGCGCGTGCGGCAGGCTCTCCCGCCTCGAGCCGAGCCGCAACGCGCGCGTCGCACCCGCGGCCGGTCGGGTCGCGAGGCGGCCGTCCTTGGGACGGCTGTCCTCGGACGCTGACCAACAACGGCTGGGGAGCAATTCCATGGAGGTCGCGGCGTGTTTCCCGGCGAGCGCCGGTGGCGGCGACGGCGGCGCCGCGGGCGCGGACGTCGGTGCGTGCGGCGGCGAGGGCGCTCGCTCGACATCGGACGCGCGAGGCTGGTCCGCCGGCGCGTCGAGGAAAGTTCCGCGCGCGTCGTGGAAACTTGCGCCCGCTTCCTCCTCGAGGCCATCCGAGGCGTGCGCGCCAAGGAGCTGCCCGGGCGAGCGGACGTGCGAGCCGATCACGGACGCGGCCTCGTCGATGTGCCGCTTCGCGGCGGCGACCTCCTGCTCCTTGGCCGCCACAAACTTGTCGGCGTCGCGCAGGAGAAAGGCGCGCAGCACCGCGCCTGCGCGCAGCCGGTGGCCGGGCGATTGCGGCGTCGGCGGGCGGACGGCTCGCTCCGAGCAGCGCGGCTGGCGCACGCACGCCACGCGCGGACGAGCGCAGTCCGGGAGGGAGGCCGCGCGCAGTCCGGGAGGGAGAGCATACGCGACGCCAGCGCACAGCGCAGCGGCCGTGGCGTACGGCGCGGCGCGGCGCGGCGCGCGCGCGCGCGGCGCGGCGTGGCGCAGCGCGGCGCAGCGCGGGCGAGCAGCGGGGCGAGGCGGGCGCGCGGCTGCGGCGCGGGCCGACGCGGCGTGCGCGGCCGCGGCGCGTGCCGAGGAGCGACAGGCCGCCGCCAACGGCAAAGCCAAGGCGCCACGTGGCCTGCGCCGACGCGCCCGCGAGCTTTAAGACGATGAAGACGACGGGCGCGAGCAGCCCGCCCCACCCCATCATAGAGAAGGTGATTGCGAGCTGACGGCCGCCTGCCGCCGCCGAGTGCTCGGCGGTGTTCGCCGCGGAGAGGGGGTACCTGCCCGCCACGCGCCCAAGCGTCGAGGCCGGGCAGTTGGGGCGTCACGGGGTCAGGGCGCGCGAGAGGGACAGGGAGAAGGGGGGCAAGACGGGTGCGCATGGCCCTCGCTGCACGTGCGAGCCCCCCCCCCCCCCCCCCCTTCCCCTTCTCATCCTTTCCGGCAGGTGCGGCGTGGAGCACACGAGGCGGCGGCAAAGGGCGAGAGGGAGAGGCGCGAGCGCACGCACTCGCCGCCGATGCCCAGGCCCATCAGAAGGCGGCACATTGCGAGCTGCGTGTAGACCGAGCCGAACGGCAGCGTCGAGCTCACCTGCCAAACAACGGCAGGCAGTTGCTCGCGTCGGTTCGGCGGAGGCGCGCCGCGCGCCGCGCACGTCGTGCGCGCGGCTCGCAGCACGCGCGAGCCCACGCGTGGCGCGCACGGTGCGGCGCGGGCGCAGCTGCGCGCACGAGGGCCGAGCCGAACGCGCCGAGGGTCGTAAGCAGCGCCGTGGTGATGAAGATGGCGCGCCGGCCGAGCGCGTCGGCGAGCGCACCAAAGACGAGCATTCCAACGATCGCGCCGACGACTGCCGATGCGGTGATGTACACCTCGTCTTCCGCGCGCATCGGGTGGTCGACGGCGATGAAAGCGCGCGCGAGGTTGATCACCTGCGCCGCGCGCGCGCGCGGTCGGTCGAGAGGCCCGCGCGCGATGCCGGCGTGTGTGCGCACGCGCGCGCGCGGCACCGCGCGGCGCGGCGCGGCGCGCGCGCCTGGAGGTCGTACGTGTCGGTGAGAAGGCCGAGGCCCGAGAGCAAGATGGTCACGCCGCCGCGCGGGCTCGCGCTGTGCGCGCCGGTCGCGCCGCCCGCCATCGCCGTCGGCGCGGAGCAACGGCAAAAGAGAATCGGCGAAAAAGGCGGAGAGCGATGGCGTCGGAGGCGTCGGGCTGGCTGCAGGCGATCGGCTTGCAAAAGTACGGGCCACACTTCGAAGCGGCCAAGGTGGAGACGCTGCGGCAGGTGCATGCGCTCGACGAAACGCGGTTGCGCGAGATGGGCGTCACCGTGCCCGGCCATGTCCGCCGCATCCTCCTCGCGCAAGCCGAGCTCGAGAAGCAGCTCGTGGCCCTCGCGCTCGAGGTGCGCGCCCAGCACGCCGCCAGCCTGCATCCCGTCCGGCTGCTCCGCCCGGCACGTTTCGGGGCGCGCGCATGTCGCCGCCTTGCGGCCTCGTGGAGAGCTTGGCTTGCCCGGCTCTGCGCGGTGCCGTGCGTGCGGCGGCCGCCCCGGCCGCCAGCGAGCGCACGCGCGCGCCGCGCCGCGTGGTCGCGAGCGCGGCGCGCGCACGCTCGCGGGACGCTCTTGTGGCCCGCACGTCTGGGCCATACACCGCTAGCCTCCCTGCCCCGCCTCATCGCGCCGCTGCGCCGCGCCGCGCCGTGCCGTGCCGCGCTCGCGTCGCGCGTGCGTCGCCCCCCCTCGCACGCGCGTTCGCATCGCCACGCGCGCACGCGCAGGCCGGCCAGGACGACGAGAAGGACGAGGACGTTGACGAGGCGCGCGACGTGCTTCGCTCGCCGCAGTACAACAGCGCGTTCTCCCTCGGCATCGCCTCCGCCGCGCCGTCCGCCAAGGCCGCCGCGGCAGCTGCCGCCGCCGCGGCCACGAGCTGCGGCGCGCTTCCCGCCGCTGCCCCACGGAGCAAGTTCAATTCGACATCGTCACTGTACATCTATTCGACGATTTCAACGCCTGACGTGCATGAAATCGTTTTCTGTGTGGCGGTTGTCCTTCTCGATCGGATCGGCGAGGGGGAGGAGGCGAGGGCGCAGGCGCAGGCGCAGGCGCAGACGGTGGCGAGGGCACAGGCGCAGGCGGCTAAGGCGGGGTCGGCTGCGGCGGAGAGGGGCACCGGATGGCTGGGTGGAGCGCGGCGGCCAGAGGGCGAGGGCACTGGCGTGGACGGCGCCGGCGCCGGCGCCGGCGTTGGCGTTGGCGCTGGTGCTGGCGACGGCGGCGGAGGCGGAGGCGGAGGCGGAAGCGGAGGCGGCGACGGAGGTGGAGGCGGAGGCGGAGGCGGTGGCGGAGTTGGTGGCGGAGGCGGTGGCGTCGACCCGCTCTGCGACTTTGCCACCGCGCCGCTCGGCATCCGTTCGAAGCCTCTGCACGTGCTGCGCGCGCCAAACGATGGCGACGGCGGCACGGCCGGCGCTGACGGCGGCGGTGGCGGCGACGGCGGCGACGGCGTCGCCGCGCTCACGCGCACTGCTGCGGACGCGCATCTCAAAGCCGAGTGTGAGTCGAGCGAAGAGCTGACTGAGGTAGACATCTTCCGCGCAGTCAAGACGATTCACGAGCAGGCTGGCCTCTCGTCGGAGGTGCGGCGAAGGCGCGGCGCCGCGTGCGCCGCTGCACCGCCCGCCGCTGCATGGGGTGTGCGGGTGGGATGGGCTGGGGGAGGGGACCTTCCCCCCTTCCCCCTCCTCCCTGCCCCCTGCCGCGTTCTCCCCCTCCCCTCGGGACCTTCCCCCCTTCCCCCTCCCCCCTGCCCCCTGCCGCGTTCTCCCCCTCCCCTCGGGACCTTCCCCCCTTCCCCCCCCCCCCCCCCCCCCCCCCCCCCCCCCCCTACTCCTTCCATCCTCACACGAAACCCCAAAACGGTCTTCGGCCGTAACTTCTCGAACATGTCATACCGAACACTGCGGCAGGTGCTGATCATCGCGCTGCTCTTCACTGAGAGGCTGCGGCAGCTCGCAGGGCTGCCGCTGCTGCTGAGCAACTGGCAGCCCATCTTTGTGACCGCGCTCCTCGTCGCGCAAAAGGTGAGCGCCGCGAGCGCTTGTTCCTTCCTTCTCTGCGAGCGCTAGCCCCTTCCTTCTCTGCGAGCGCTTGCCCCTTCCTTCTCTGCGAGCGCTTGCCCCTTTCCCCTCTGCGAGCGCTTGCCCCTTCCTTCTCTGCGAGCGCTAGCCCCTTCCCCCTCTGCGAGCGCTTGCCCCTTCCTTCTCTGCGAGCGCTAGCCCCTTCCTTCTCTGCGAGCGCTTGCCCCTTCCCCCTCTGCGAGCGCTTGCCCCTTCCTTCTCTGCGAGCGCTTGCCCCTTCCCCCTCTGCGAGCGCTTGCCCCTTCCTTCTCTGCGAGCGCTAGCCCCTTCCTTCTCTGCGGGCGCTTGCCCCTTCCTTCTCTGCGAGCGCTTGCCCCTTCCCCCTCTGCGAGCGCTTGCCCCTTTCTTCTCTGCGAGCGCTTGCCCCTTCCTTCTCTGCGAGCGCTTGCCCCTTCCTTCTCTGCGAGCGCTTGCCCCTTCCCCCTCTGCGAGCGCTTGCCCCTTCCTTCTCTGCGAGCGCTTGCCCCTTCCTTCTCTGCGAGCGCTTGCCCCTTCCTTCTCTGCGAGCGCTAGCCCCTTCCCCCTCTGCGAGCGCTTGCCCCTTCCCCCTCTGCGAGCGCTTGCCCCTTCCTTCTCTGCGAGCGCTTGCCCCTTCCTTCTCTGCGAGCGCTAGCCCCTTCCTTCTCTGCGAGCGCTTGCCCCTTCCTTCTCTGCGAGCGCTTGCCCCTTCCTTCTCTGCGAGCGCTAGCCCCTTCCCCCTCTGCGAGCGCTTGCCCCTTCCTTCTCTGCGAGCGCTTGCCCCTTCCCCCTCTGCGAGCGCTTGCCCCTTCCTTCTCTGCGAGCGCTTGCCCCTTCCCCCTCTGCGCCCCTCCCCTCCGCTTTGGCCCGCCTCCCTCCCCCTTCTCTCTTGCCTTACAGCCCACCTTTTTCTCTCCCCCCCCCCCCCCCCCCCCCCCCCCCCCCCCCCCGCCCCCCGCCTTCATACCCCCCCCCCCCTCCCCCCCCCCCCCCCCCCCCCCCTTTTCCTCCTTGGCTTCCCCCCAATGTCTCCTCCGCCGCCCACCCTGGGCCATCACCGCCGCAGGTATGGGACGACGCGTCGCTTCTCAACTTGGATTTTGCGACCGTTGTCGCACCGTACACCGTCTCTGAGCTCAACGCGATGGAGTTGCGCTTCCTCACGCTCATCGAGTACAACGTGGCCATCTCGGCGAAGACGTGCGCGCTTCTGGCCCCGCGCCCGGCCTGCGCCACGCCGCGCGGCTCCGAATCGAGCCGCTAAACCTGCCAGCCTGCCGCTCCCCCGTTGGGCCCTTTTGGCGTGACGGCTGCATGCGGCGAGCACGCCACGCGCAGCGAGCAATGGACCCACTCCCGTCATTGACCCACACGCGGCGCCCGGCTCGCCCCTCGCCGCTGCGCGCGCCGCGGACGGCGCGCAGCTACGCCGCGTACTACTTTGAGCTGCGCACGCTCTGCGAGAAGGAGGAGCGCGCCTTCTCGCTCAAGCCGCTCTCAACTGCCGAGGCGTCGCGGTTGCAGTCCAAGACGGCGGCGATGGAGGAGGGCCTCAAGAGCGCGGGTGTGCGGCGCGAGTGGGCGTCGTCCGCCAGGTGACGTAAGGCGGAATTCTGTAAGTCTCCAGCACATGTCTTTCAGAGCCTGCGTTTCCGGGTCACATTCGCTGGCAGTGCTAGCTGAGTCCCTCCCGCCAGGCGGGTCCGCGGCACCTCACAACCTCCGCATGGCTCGCGTCGTGTCGCACGTCCGAATAGCGATGCCGCCGTCGACGGCGTGCACGCAGACGGAGTGCGAGAGCAATGGTGACTCACTGATGAAAGGTCGCTGAGACGCTGACTGGTCAGCCGTCAGACGCCGGTCGTCACTCGTCATCCAGCTCAGGGTTCGAGATTTTCAGTGAACATGTTTTTTGACGTTTTCACTTTAAAATTCCAGCTGGAAAGAAAGCCCGGGCGATGGCGGCGATCGGCGTCGGACGGCAACGGCCGGTTCCAACGCTGCTGCTGCTCGGGCTGCCGGCTTTCGCCGCTGCGCCGCCGCGCTTCGCGGTGGTCACGACGGTCGTCTCGCGCCCGTGCGACCTCGCCGTCGACCGCATCTGCCGCGCGCACCACACGCAGACGAAGATCGCGGCGCTCGCGTACAAGCTCGGCTGCCAGCTTTCAAACGTCGGGTACGCCGGGCCCAAGGCGATCCTCATGCACGGCGTGTACGCACCGAGCTCGATGGCGATGCTCGCCGCGCAAGGCTGGCGCGTCCACAACGTCACCGCCGACCTACGCGCCCTCTTCCCCGCCGGCGTGCCCGGCCGCGCGCGGCCGGCCCTCCAGATCCCGCCACGCCGCGCCGGCGTCGTGCAGCCGCGCAACGACGGGTGGGCGACGCTGTACAAGCTGTACGCGTGGTCGCTCGTCGAGTTCGAGCTCGTGCTGCACACCGACCTCGACGTCGTCTTCAGCGCCTCACCCGAGCCCGCGATCCGCGCCGCGCTCGCGACGCGCCTCGTCTTCCAGGCACTTCCCGAGGAAGCCTACCGCGGCTACCACGGGCTCAACACGCACAGTGCGCGCGCGGCGCGTCCGCGCGTCCGTATCGCGCCGCCGACGCCACGCCGCACGGCGCGGCGCGGCGCGCCTCGCGCGCGAGCGCCACTGCGCCGCACCACGGCTCACGCGCCGGACCGGGTGGAATGCGCGCCGGACTCGGGGCGCTCGCGCGCCAGTAATGTTGCTGCGACCGAACACCGACGTCTTCTCGCTGCTCATGACCAACGCGGTGCGCGGCCATTTTGTGCCCTTTACGCGCACAGAGCAGGACGTGCTCGAGACGGTGTTCCCGCCCGAAGTGGGCGAGGAATGGGGTGCGAACGGCACCGCCGTGCGCGCGGTGCCGTGGCCGCACCACAAGCACTGGGGTCCGGACGCGGACAAGGCCATTTGCCGCCGGCACGCGGCCTGCTGCCCGGCGCCCAACGAGCAGCACGACCCGTCGCCGGCCAGATAAGAGGGGGGGGAGGGGGGGGAGACGGGGAGGGGGGGGGGGGGGGGGGGATCGGCCACGGAGTCCGGACGGTGGAGTGGTTATGAGTTCGGCTCGCCAGTTAGGACAGACGAGACAGTCGTCGCTTCGTCGGGCGTCTCACGGCGCTGGTGGCGGGGGCGTGGGCGCGCCCGGCGTCGTCGGCGGCGGAGCGGGCGCCGCGCCGCTCGCGCCCACCGCCGCGCCGGTCGGCGTCGCAGCGGCCGCCGCCACGCCGGCCGGCGCGCCAGGTGCGGCGGCCGCGGCGGCCGCGGCGGCCGCGGCGGCCGCCTGCTGCTGGGCGATCGCGGCGGCCTGCGCGGCGGCGTGCTGCTGCTGCATGGCGAGGGTGTGTGCCTGGAGGGAGGGCTTGATGAGGAGCTGGATGGCGGCCATCTTGTGCTGCTCGCTCAGATCTTCCCGCTGCACGATCTTTTGAATTTCGGGCTTGAGCGACGGGTTGGCCGCAATCATCTGAGCGCAGGGAGGGGAGGGGAAGGGAAAGAAAAGAGGAGGGGGGGGGGGGGGGGGGCATACAAACGAGATGGAAAGGGAGGGGCGGGGAGGTTGTGTGAGGGGTGGGGTGGGGAGAGGTTGGGGGCGCACGCGTCGATGGCGGCAACGGTGGGTGCGCACGCCAGCGCACGCACCTGCATCAACATGGCGATCGGCAGGCCCTTCGACGGGCGGGCGGGCGCGCTGCTGCCAGCCGCCACGCCGGCCGGGCCAGCCGCCGCGCCGACCACGCCGGTGGCGCCTGCAGCCGGCGCGCGCGCGGCCGCCGCGCGCGCGGCTGCAGCGGCGGCAGCGGCGGCGGCCTACAGCAGCGGGTGCGCGCGGCGAGGCGATAAGGACGCGCGCGCGGGGGCTGCGGTTAGGGCGGGAATGGTGGCGTGCGCAGGGCGGCGCGCCGGCGGCGCCCGGTGGCGGAAACGCGCGCCCGCGCTGGCGGCGTGTCGGCGCGAGCTGCCCCTGCCGCTCGAGCCGTTTCCCGAACAGCGGGGCCCCTGCCGCTCGAGCCGTTTCCCGAACAGCGGGGCCCCTGCCGCTCGAGCCGTTTCGCGAACAGCGGGGCCCCTGCCGCTCGAGCCGTTTCCCGAACGACGGGGCCACCAGCGGCTGGAGCGGACGCGCGTGCGGTCGAGCCTCTGCCGTACTGGGGCAGAGGCAGGGGGCAAGGGGCAGGGGGGAGGGGGCAGGGGGGCAGGGGCAGGGGGGCAGGGGCAAGGGGCAAGGGGCAGGGGCAGGGGGCAGGGGGGCACGGCGCGCGTACCGTAGGCGGGGGCTGGCCGTGTGGCGGCGCGCAGGCCGCCGCGCCGCCGCTGCCGCCAGCGGGGGCGGCGCCGGCCGCCGTGCCGACCGCCAGCGCGCCCGCCGACGGGGGCGCGGCCGCGCCGGCGCCGGCGCCGGCGGCCCGGCTCCGCTTCTGCGCGCCGCTCGGCGCGCGCGGCGCTGACGGCGGTGGCGCGCACGGCGAGGGGGCGGCGAGCGGCGGGCGGCGTGGGCGCGGGCGTGGGCGCGGGCGCGGGCGTAATGAGCGGCGGTGGCGCGCGGCGCGCGGCGGCGCGCGGCGCGCGCGCGCACCGGCGCTTCCCTTCCCGCCAGGCGATGGCCGCGGCGATGCGCCGCCGTCGGCGCCGGCAGCTGCGGCGCCCGCGCCCTTCGCCGCGCCCGGCCGCCGCTGCACGGGCGGGCGCGCGCCGCCCGCCCCGCCCACGCGCGCGCAACCGCCCGCCCTGGCGCTGGGCGACGACGGAGGGCCGCCGCCGCCGCCAGCGCCGGCGCACGCACCAAAGCCGCCGCCCGCGAGGGATCCGACTGCGCACGGCGCGGCGGCGGTCGGCGCGCGCGCAGCGCGCGGGAGGGCGGGCCACGCGACACTGGGTCAGTGCGGCGACACTGGGTCAGTGCGGCGACAGTGGGTCAGTGCGGCGACACTGGTCAGCGCGCCACGCGGCGCAGCGCAGCGCACGCGCGGCGCGCCGGGCGCGCCGGACGCGCGCGGCACGGGGGGGGGGGGAAGGGGGGGGGGGGGGGGGGGGGGGGGGGGCGCAGACGGGCGGAGGGACAGATACGGCTGCAGCGGTGGGGTGGGGGGTTAGGGGGGGGGGGGGGGGGGGGGGGGCACGTACCGCGCGCGCCGGCGTGCGCCCTCGCCGCGGCAAGCGCGGCGGCGGAGAAGGCGGGCGCCATCGGGCGCAAGAAGGGCGCGCCGGGCGCGTAGCCGCCGCCGCCGCCACCGCCACCGCCACCGAGAAGCCCGCCGCCACCACCGCCTCCGCCGCCAAGCGGCGCGTGCGCGCCGGCGGCGGCGGCGCCGCCGCCGCCCGCCGCGCGCGCCGCCGCGTCTGCGCGCGCGCGCGCCGCAGCGGCGGTGGCCGCGCGGCGCGGCGAGTCGGGCGCGCCCGCCGCGCCCGTGCCCGCCTCGCCTCCGCCATCGCCGCAACTGCCGCCGTCCGCGCCGTCACCCGCCGCCGCGCCGGCGCGCGCGGGCGCGCCGCTGTCGTCCGCCGCTGCGGCCTCGTCGTCGTCCTCGCCGAGCGCCGCGGCGAAGTCGAGCGCGAGCGGCTCGACGGCGGCGGGCGGCTTCGCCTTGCCGCCGCCGCGGCCGCCGCTCGCCGCCGCCGCGTGCGACGGGTGCTCGGCGGGCGTGACGAACAGCACGTCCGCGGCGCGCGCGCCAACGCCCGGCGCGCCGGCCTGTGCGAGCGGCGCCGCGCCGGACAGGCCGCGCGCAGCGTCGGCGGCGAGCTTCTGCTGCCGCGCCTTGGCGGCGTGCTGCGCGACGATCGGCCGGAACGCCGCGGGCGTGCCGTGCGCGCCACCACCGCCGCCGCCGCCCGCCGCGCCGGCGCCCGCGCGCGCGACCACGCCGCCGCCTGCCTGCTGCGCGGCCGCGCCCGCCGCGGGCGCGGGCGCGGCGGGCTGCGGCGGGCGCTGGAAGACGGAAGGCGCCGTGGCGATGCCGTTGCCCCTCTCCGCCGCGACGCGCAGCGCGTTGGCGAGGCCCGCGCGGGCGCGCGCCGCGCCGTCGCAAAGGAGGGTGGCCGGTGCGGCGGCGGCCGCCGCGCCGGCCGCAGCCCCGCCGGCGGCGGCGGCGGCGGCGGCGGCGGCGGCGGCCGCGCACGCGGACGCCGCACCCGCGGACAGCATGCCGGTCGCGCCCGCCACGCCGGTCGCGCCCGCCGCGCCAGCCGACGGGCGGCCGTACGCCTCTGCGGCGGGCAGCGCCGCCGAGGCGCCCAGCGCGCTGCGCTGAATCACCAACTGCTGGGCGGAGGCGGGTAGCGCAAGCCAACGCTCCGCGCACGAGCGCGCGGCGCGCGCGCGCCCGGCGCGCGTCGCGCTCACGCACGCCGCGGCCATCTCCCACGCGGCGAGGCCGTACGTCGAGAGCGCGCGCACGAGCGCCGCATCCTCGTCCGCGCCCCACGCCGGCTCGCTCGGACCACCGCCGCCACCGCCACCGCCACCGCCAGCACCGCCACCGCCACCGCCGGCGCCCTTGGCGTCGGCGCCAGCGCCGGCCGAGCCGGCGCCGCCCTGCTTGCCCGGGCGACCGCGCGCGGGCTGCTGCCCGCCTTTGCCCGCGAACAGTCCGCCGCCGCCGCCACCCGCGCCGCCGCCGCCGCCCGCGCCGCCGCCGCCGCCCGCGGCGGCCGCGGCGGCCGCGGCGACCGCCGCCGCCGCGGCGGCGGCCGCGCCCGCTCCGCGCTTATGCGAGCGTGGCTTATCCTCGCCCGCGCCGCGCCGCTTGCCCGGCCGCGCGAGCGCGGCGAGGCCCTGCCCGGGCAGCGCGCCAAAGATCTCGGCCATCTCGGCGTCCTCCTCGTCGAACAGGTCAGGGCGGCGCGCGCCGCCGAGGCCACCGGCGGCGCCGAGCAGCGGCCGGCGCGCGCCAACGCCGGCCGCGCCGGCCGCGCCCAGCCGCGCGCGCGGGCCGCCCGGCCCGAGGCCGAGCGCCTCGAGCACCGCCGGCGCGCCGTGCGTGTGCAGCGCCGGCGCGAAGACGAGCGAGACCGTGCCCGCCACCTCGTCCGCGCCCGGCCCGCACGGCGCCGCGCCCGCGCCGCCATGCCAGCCCGCCTCGTCGGCCGCGCACCCGCCCGCGCGCGCGCCGGCGCCCGCCGCGCCCGAGCCGGCGCCGGCGAAGGGCGGCAGCCAGAGCGAAAGGCGTAGGCCGCTCCCGTCCGTCGCGAGCGCGAGCGCGACGCGCGGCGGCGGCAGCGGCGGCGGCGGCCGCGCCGCGCCGCCCGCGCTGGCCGTCGGCGCGGCCTCAGCCGCGCCGGCGCGAGGCGACGGTTCGCTCGACGTGGAGTAGCCGCCGCCGCCGCCATCACCACCCCCATCGCCGCCGCCGCCAGCGCCAGCGCCAGCGCCACCATCGCCGCCGCTGTCGCCGCCGCCGCCGCCGTCGCGTCCCTCCACGCCAAGCCCGCGCGCAGCCGTTACATAGCTCGCAGTCGTTACATAGCTCAGCGCCGCGCCGCGCGGCTCGCGCAGCACGCGCACGGCCGCCGCCGCCGCGTTGCGCAGCGCGCTCATCGCGCCGCCAGTCCCGGCGTCAGCGCCATCGCCATCGCCGTCGGCTCCCGTCGCGTCGCCGATCCCAGCGCCAGCGCCAGCGCCATCGCCATCGCCGTCGGCTCCTGTCGCGTCGCCGATCCCAGCGCCAGCGCCAGCGCCATCGCCAGCGCCGTCGGCGCGCGCCGCGCCGAGCGCGGCCATGCGCTCCGCCTCCGCGCGCGCGACGACGCGCACCGCCAACCGATCGACCGCGCGCAGCGCGCCCTCCCAGACGCGCAGCCGCCCGCGGCGGCGCTGCTCGGACGCGCCGGGCGCGTCGGTGTCGGCGTCGTCGGCGTCGGCGTTGTCGGCGTCCGGTGCGCTGTCCGACCCCGCGCCCGCGCCCGCGCCGCTGTCGTCATCGCTTCCGCCCGCATCGCCCGCGCAGTCCACGCCGTCCACGCCGTCCAAATCGCCCGCCTCGCCCACGTCGGACCAGCCGCACGGCGCGTCGTCGGCGCGCCCGTTTTCTTCCGCGCCCTCCGCCTCCGCCGCCTCCTCCGCCTCCGCCGCCTCCGCCGCTGCGCGCGCGTCGGCGCCCGCCCCCAGCGCGGCCGCGTTGAGGGCGGCGGCAAACTCCTCCGAGCCGAGGAGCACCGGACCGGCCGGCGCGCCGCCCGCCGTCGCGCCGTGGCCTCGCGCGGACGCCGCGCGAGGCGCGGCCGGCGGCGCCGCGGGCGCCCGCGCGGCTCGTGCGCCCTTGCGCCGGCCCCCACCGGCGCCGCCGCCGCGCGGGGCGGGCGCACCATCGGCGCCGGAGCCGTCGGCGCCGTCAGCGCCTACGCCCGCCCCGCCCGCTCCGCCCGCGGGCGCGCGCAGCGGCGCCTCGCCCGCCTCGCGCGCGCGCCGCACGCCGCGCACGTGGCGCGCGGCGTCGACGGCGAGCGCCGCGCGCACGTCGACAGCGTCGGCGGCGGGCGGCGCGCGCGGCGCGCGCAGCGGCGCGCTCGGCGTCGCGGCGGCCCACGCGACAGCGAGCGACGGCGCGCCGTCGGCGCCGCTGCCGCCGCCGCCACCGTCGCCGGCAGCCGCCGCACCGCCGGGCGCGCCGCCAGCCGCGGGCGCATCGCCGAGCGCGTCAAGCCACAGCCGCTCATCCAGTGTGCCGCGCGCGAGCAGCGCGAGCGTTCGCGCCGCGAGCGGCCGCGCCACCGCCGCCAAGCCGCCGCTGCCGCCGGGGGCGCCGCTGCCCGCGCCGGCACTGCCGAGGCGCGCGGCGCGCGCGGCGGCGCGCGCGCGCGGCTCGGCGTGCTCGAGCGGCGGCGCGTTGAGCACGAGCAGCGCGTCGAAGGGGCGGCGCGCCTCGCCCGCGCCCGCGCCCGCGCCCGCGCCCGCGTCCACGCGCAGCAGCGCGCGCACGTCGAGCGCGCCGGCCGCGTGCGCCGCGCCGCTGCTCGGCGTGCACACGATGAGCGCCGCGACGGGCGCGCCCGCGCGTCCGCGCGCGGCCACGCGCGCGAACGCGGCGGCGGCGGCCGCGTCCGCGACGGCGGAGTCGGACAGCGCCGCGCCGTCGACCGCGGCGAGGCCGCGCGCGCGCAGCGCGGCGGCGAGCGCGGTGGCGGCGTGCGCGCTCGGCACGAGCACGAGCGCGCGCGCGGCCGCGCCGTCCGCGCGACGGCCGAGCGCGCGCAGCGCCGCCGCCGCCGCGCCGATCGGCGCGAGCTCGACGCGGCGCGCGCCGCGCACGGGCACGAGGACGTGGCGGGCGGCCGTGGCGGCCCACGAGGAGGCGGCGAGCGCGAGCGCGCCGAAGCCCGCGTCGGATACCGTCGGCGCGCGCGGCATTGGAGCAACGGCTGCCGACGCGCTGCCGCCGCCGCGCGACGCGCGCAGGCGTGGCGCCGGTGCGAGCGCGCGCGCGCCCGCCGGCGGCGCGCGCGCCGCGCCGAGCGCGCCAATGAGGTCGTCGCTGGCGGCCGTGGCGACGCCGCCGCGCAGGAAGGCGAGGACGGCGGACGGCGGCTCGTCGCGCGCGCGCGCCGCGTCGAGAGGGCGGCCGGCCGCGTCGACGGCGGCGCTCGCGCGCAGCCCGGCGCCGTAGAGCGGCAGTCGGAGGCAGCGCGCCTCGTTGCCGGCCGCGACCTGCCGCGCGGGCGGTTGGGCGGTTGGGCGGTTGGGCGGGCCGAGGGGCGGGAGGGTGAGGGCGTGGCCGGGCCAACGAGGCATGGCGGCGGGTGGCGCAGCCGCGCGCGCGCCCCTCCGCGCGAGCGCGCCGCCGCCAAATGACGGCGCGTGGAGCGTGACGCGCCGCGCGTGGCGGCGTGGCGGCGTGGCGCGTGGCCGCGTGGCGCGGCGCGCGCACCCATGCGCGCACGCGCCGACGCCACGCGACGCGCGCCTCGTGCGACGCGTCCGCGTAGACGCGCAGCGGCGAGGCCGGAGCGGGGCCGCCGCCGTACCCGCCGGCGTACCCACCGATATACCCACCCGCGTACCCGTACCCACCTGCGTACCCACCCGCGTACCCGTACCCACCTGCGTACCCACCCGCGTACCCGCCGCCGCCGCACGCGCCGCCGTCCGCGCCGCCGTGCGCGCCGGCGCCGAGCAGCGCGCCGCCGCCGGCGCCGCCGAGCCCGCCGCCGTCGCCGCAGCTGCCGTCCGCCGCGCACGCCGCCACGCGCCGCAGCGGCACGTCCACGATGGCCGCCTGGCGAGTCCGGAGCGTCGCGGTCCGGACGGCGTCGTAGGAATCGAGCGCGGAACCGCCGCGCAAATCGAAAAGCGGCGCGCGTACGAGCGCGCAGAGCGCCTCCGCGCGCGCGTCGAGCCAGCAGCCGCCGATTGCCGCCGCCAAGCCTTCGCCCGCGCCGCCCGCCCGCCGCTCGCTGCCGCCCGCGTTTAAAAGCAGCTGCGCCGGCACCGTCATCGAAAGTTCCTCGCACCAAAACGCCGCCGCGCGCTCCGCGCCGCCGGCATGAGCGTCGGCGTCGGCGTCGGCGTCGGCGTCGCAGACGATGCGCGCCGCGGGCGACCACCATCGCCTCGTCGCGCAGCGCGCGGCCGCGTCGCCGTCGGCGCCGTCCAAACCCAGCGCCGCACGCCGCAGCCGGCACAACACGTGCGCCGCGCAAAGCGCCGCAACCGCCGTGGGCGCGGCGCGCGCATCGCCACCGCCTCCGCCTCCGCCTCCGCCATCGCTATCGCCACCGCCACCGCCATCGCCCGCGGCGGCGGCGGCGGCGGCGGCGAGGTGGACTCGGGCATACGCCGCCCGCTGCTTTGCGCCCATCGTGAAGGGCACGAGCTCGACTCCATCGCAAAGGCCACCGCCGTCGGCCGTAGAGGCCACCGGAACGCCCGCGCGCGCGCCCGCCGCGCCCGCCGCGCCCGCCTCGCCCGCCGCAACCAACGCGTCCGGCGCGCCATAGTCCGGCGCGCCATAGTCCGGGCGGGCCCCAAGCCGAGGCGCAGCCTTCAGCACCAGGCGCAGCACGCACGCGCGCGCGGCCGCCTCCTCGTCGATGTCCACGCCGCCGTCGTCACCGCCATCGCCCTCGCCGCCAACGCCGCCGTGGCCGCCGCCACCAGCGCCACCGACGCCGCCGTCGTCACCGCCACCGCCCTCGCCGCCAACGCCGCCGTGGCCACCGCCACCAGCGCCACCAACGCCGCCATTGTCGCCCGCCAGCGCCTCTGCGGCAATCGCGCCAGCCGCCGCTCCGCCGTGCATGCCGCCAAAGACGCGCGGCGCGAGCAGCTGCAGCGTGCGCGCGGCGGACGGCGGCGGTTGCGTGCGCGCTCGCTGGCGCGCGCGCGCTGCGATGCGCGGCCCGTCGTCAGAATCGGCGTCGGCACCGCCGCCGCCGTCGTCGCCGTCGTCGCCGCCGTCGCCGCCGGCCGCGTCTCCGCCGAGCGGCGCGAGCCAGCCGCTCGGCAGGGCATCGCACGCCCACACGCGCGCGCGCGCGCGCAGACCGCACAACAGCGCCGCCAGCGGCTCGTCGGAGGCGAGGCAACCGCCTCCGCCGCCGCCATCGGCGCCGACGTTGGCCCTCGCGCGCGCGCCGGCAGGCGCGGCGCCCGCGCATCGGCAGGTGCCGGCGCAAGGGCACGCGCCCGCGCAGTCGGCGCCGTCGACGACGACCGCCGCCCAGCGCACGGCGCGGAGCAGCGCAGCAATGCCGCCGTCGCGTCCGCCGTCGCGTCCGCCGTCGCGTCCGCCACCGCGCCCGCCACCGCGCCCGCCATCGCGCCCGCCACCACGCCCGCGCCGGCGCCCGAGCGCCGCGTCCGCCGTCACGACGAGCACGCGCGCCACGCCCGCCGGCGCGCGCAGAACAGCCTCGCACGCCGCGCGCTCGCGCGCGCCGCCCGCGTCCACGACGAGCGCGTGCGAGGCGCGTGGCGCGCGCGCGCAGAGCGCGCGCGCCCAGCCCGCCACGTCCGCCGCGCCCGCGCGCGCGCGCGCGCAGACGACGAGAGTCGGCAGGTCGACGGCGGCGGCGAACGCCGAGGCGAGCGCGTCGGCGCGGCGCGCGCGCACGTCGTCGACGAGGATGCCGGCGGCGAAGCGCGGCCGCTCGACGGCGCCCGCCGCGGCGCCCGCCGCCGGCGCGCCGCCGGACGGCGGCGCGAGCAGCGCGCGCATCCACGCGGCCGCGGCCGCCTCGGCGCCGCGCTCGGCGGCCGACACCAGCGCCGCGTCCGCCGCCGGGACGGGCGCGCCGCCGGGCGGCGGCGCGCCCGCGGCGATGGCCGCCGCGTCGGCCGCGTGGCGCGCGGCGCGCGCGACGGCGAGCAGCGCGCGCGCGCGCGCCGCGCGCGCCGGCGCGCGCCGCGCCTGCGCGCCCGCGTCCGAGGCCGCGCCTGAGGCCGCGTCGCCAACGGCGGCGATCACGTCGCCCTCCTCGCCCATCGGCGCGCGCGCCTCGGCGTACACGTCGGCGAGCGGCCGCGCCGCGTCGGCGCGCAGCAACGCGCCCATCTCGCCGTGCGCGCCGCGCTCCGCCACGAGCTCGAGCAGACCCGACGCGAGCGCGCGCGCGCGCAGCTGCGCCCAGTACGCGGCCACAAGGCGCGCGACGGCGGCGGCGCCCGCCGCGGCGGCGAGGGCGGCGGCGGCGTCGCGCGCGGCGACGAGCGCGGCGGCGTCGCGCGCGAGCGCCGCCGCGGCCGCCGCCTTCCACGCGCGCTCGGCGGCGAAATCGGCCGCGAGCCACGTCGCCTCGGCGAGCAGCGCGTCGCGGTGCGACGGCGCGCGCGGCGGCGCGGCGGCGGGCCGGATGCGCGAGATTCCCCACGCGCCGCCAAAGTGCGCGGGCTGCGCCGCCGCGCCGGTGGACGGCGGCACGAGCGGCGGCGCGGCGGCGCCCACGCCCGCGCCGCCGAGCCCGCCGCCGCCCGGCGCCGCGCCGACCGCGCCGTCCACGGGCGCGTCGGCGCGCAGTCTCTCAACGAGCGGCGGCAGGACGGCGGGCACGGGCTGCGCGCGCGAGTCTGGCCGGCCCATCTGCGCGGCCGTCGGCGGCGGCCCGCGCGCCGCGGCGGCAGCGGCGGCGGCGGCGGCGGCGGCCGCCGCCTCTGCCGCCGCGCGCGCCGCCTGGCGGGAGGGAGTCGCCGCGCCGCCGCCGCCGCCGCTGCCGCCGTTTGCCCCCACGCCTCCGCCCCCGCCACCGCCGCCGCCCGAGCGGCCGTTTGCCCCCACGCCTCCGCCCCCGCCACCGCCGCCGCCCGAGCGCGCGCCGGGCGCGCGCTCGCGCGCTGCCGGCGTCGGCGTCGGCGGCTCGCGCACCAGCGGTGCGAGCACGTCCGCCACCGTGGCGGCAAACGCGTCGGGCGCCGCCGGCGGCGGCATCGGAGGCGGCGGCGATTCGTCCACGCCGCTACCGCGCGCGCCGAGCGCTGCCGCCGCCGAGATCGCCGCCGGTGGGGCGGACGCGCCGACGCTCGCCGCCGCCGCCGCCGCCGCTGCCGCCGCCGCCGCCGCTGCCGCCGCCGACGCCGCCACGGCCGCGCCGCGCGCGCCGCCGGCCGCGAGCGCGCGCGTCGCGGCGACGATCGCCTCGGCGGCCGCGCGGCCGGCCGACACGGCGACCAGCGCGTCCTGCGCCACCGAAACGGCGCGGCCCACGCCGCAGGGCGGCGCGTCGCGCGCGCCGCGCGGCGGCTCGCGCGCGGCGCACAGCGCGGCGGCTGCGCCCGCGCAGTTGAGCGGCGAGTCGGCCTCAAGCCAGCGCAGCTCGGCGGCGGTGGCGGCGGCGAGCGCGCGCGTGCGCGCGAGCTCGACCGACAGCACGTGCGCCGTTGCGCCCCGAAGATCCTCGAGCGCCAAGCGCTGCGCACCGCCGCCGCCGCCGCCGTCAATGCCGCCGCCGTCACCATCGTCGCCGCCGGCGGCGCCGCCGCCGCCGCCGCCGTCGGCGTCGGCGACGGCAGCGGCGGCGTCAGCGGCGGCGGCGGCGGCGCCGCCGCCGTCCGGTCGACCGTTCGCGCCACCGGCGGCGGCGGCGGCGGCGGCGAGCGGTGGGCTCGCGCCCGCCACGAGCCCGGGCGATGCGCTCCGCGATGGCGGCGGCAGCGACGCGGCCTGAGGCGCCGCGCCGGGCGCGGCCGGCTGCGCGGCGTCGTGCGGCGCGGCGGCCGCGCCGGCCTCGGCGGCCTCATGCGGCGTGTGCGGCACGGCGCCCGCGCATGGCGTCGCGCTCGCGCCGGGCGCGGACGGCGGCGCGGGCGCGCCGTGCGCCGCTGCGCCGTCCGCGTCAGCTGCGCGGGCGCGGGCGCGGGCGCGGGCGCGGGCGCGGCGCGTGGCGCGGCGGCGGTGGCGGCGGGGGCGCAATGCGGCGGTCAACAAAGAAGTGCGCCCGGGCGCGCGCGCGCGTGCTCGCGTCCAGCCAGCGCACGGCGCGAGCCGCGCCGACGCGCGCGCGCGCGGCGGCGGCGGTGTGTGGCGGCCGTCGCGACGCGGCGATGGCGGCGACGGCGGGAGGAAGGGCTGCGCGGCGCGCACCTTCTCCGGCCGCCAACTCGGCGCGCGCGCCCGAGCGGCGGCCCGCGCGCGGCGCCGGCGTGTGCGGCGGCGCGCCGCCTCCGTCCTTGGCGCGCTTGGCGCGGCCGGCCGACGTCGCGGCGGGCGCCGGCGCGCTGGGGTCGGGCGAGTCGGTCAGCGCGGGCGTCGCGGCGCTCGCTACCACCGCCTCGTCACGCCGCCGCTTGCCCGTGCTGCCCACCGACGAGCGCGGGCGGCGCGCGTCCTCCGCCATCCGAGCGACCTCTCGCCCAGCGCCTCGCTGGTCGCGCACGATGGCGCGCTCGCCAGTCAAAACCTTCAAAACAGTGAAAACACGGGCAAGCCGACACGGCCCGGGGCCTCCCGTCGCTTTTCCAAAAAAGGAGCGGCGGCCATCGTGCTCCCCGTCCCCGGCGGCGCGGCGCGACACGATGAAGCGCACACTCGAGGACACCGGGCCCAAGATCAACCCGTACACGGGCCGGTGGGTCGGGCCGCGCGTGCCACCGCGCGCGCCGCGCGTGCGCGCCCGCCTCTGCGCGCGCTACCGCGCCCCCTGCGCGCGCCGACGCGCACGCGCGCGCCGACCGCATCGCGCGCGCGCGCGCGCGCTCCGCCCGCGCCGCATCGCGCGCCGCGCAGGCCATACTCGCAGCGGTACTACGAGATCCTCGAGAAGCGCCGCCTCCTCCCCGTCTGGGAGCAGAAGGACGACTTCCTCACCATGGTCAAGAAGAACCAGACGATTGTCCTCGTCGGCGAGACGGGCTCGGGCAAGACGACGCAGATCCCGATCATGTGCGCGCCGACGTGGCCGCGGTGGCCGGTCGGCGCCACTTGCGCGCGTGCCGCACGTCGGTCGCGGTGGCCGTCCGCCGGGGGGCAGGGGGGGGGACGGCGCGGCGTGAGTTGCGCCGCGGCCGCGGTTCGGAGGGGGAGGGGGGGGGTGGAAAGGGAGGGAAAGGGGGAGGGCGGTGGAAAGGGAGGGAAAGGGGGAGGGCGGTGGAAAGGGAGGGAAAGGGGGAGGGGGGGGGGTGGAAAGGGAGGGAAAGGGGGAGGGCGGTGGAAAGGGAGGGAAAGGGGGGAAAGGGAGGACGGCGTCGCCGCGGCCGTTGGCTCAGCGCGATGGACGCATGGCCGAGCCGACGCCCGCGCGCCTGCGACGCGAGCGCAACGCGTGGGTGCGTCGCGCGGCTCGGCCGGGCGCGCGCGGGCGGGCCACGCCAACAGGCAGGCACGAGACCGGTTTTTTTTAAAAAAGAAAGCAACAAAAACCCTGGTCTCGGCGGCAGCCGTGTGCCTCTGCGGAGCGGCGCGGCGCGGCGCGCTCTCTCCGCGCGCGCCATTCTCTCGCGCCGCCCGCCGTGCGGCGTAACCCTCATGCGTAACACCAATGCCCCCTCCCCTTGGGGTCACCCATGTTTTCCCGCGCTCGCCTTTGCCCCCCTTCCAACCGTTCCCCCCCCCCCCCCCCCTTCCCTGGGGTCACCCATGTTTTCCCGCGCTCGCGCAGGTGCGTCGAGGCGGGCCTCACGCGCGGGCGCAAGCTGGTCGCGTGCACGCAGCCGCGCCGTGTCGCCGCCATGTCTGTCTCGAAGGTACGCCGCGCAGCGCTCGCATGGGGCGCCCCCCAGCCCCCCCTCCCCCCCCCCCCCCCCTCCCACACACACACACACCTTCCACCCCCCCCCCCCCCCCCCCCCCCGCCAGACCCCGCGCGAGAGTCCAGCCCGCGCCTGCGCCTTTGCTTACCCAATCCGCTCTTCCCCTCCCCTCCCCTCCCCTCCCCTCCCCTCCCCTCCCCTCCCCTCCCCTCCCCTCCCCTCCCCTCCCCTCCCCTCCCCTCCCCCTCCTTCCCGCCCCCTCCTCCCCGCCCTCGCCCTCGCAGCGCGTCTCCGAGGAGATGGACGTCGAACTGGGCGAGGAAGTCGGTTACACAATCCGTTTCGAGGACATGTCCGGCCCACGCACTATTTTAAAGTACATGACGGACGGTGCGCTGCGCCGGGCGGGCACGGCGCGGCGAGGGCCGGGGTGCAGCGGGCGCGGCCGTCTCTCCCCCCCCCCCCCCCCTCCTCCCCCCCCCCCCTCCTCCCCCCCCCCCCCCAACCCACACCCACACCTCCTTTCCATGCCCTGTCCCCTCTCCCCTGACCCCCCCCCCTCCCCCCCTCTGCGCAGGCATGTTGCTACGCGAGGCGATGACCGACCCGCTCCTCGAGAAGTGCGCGCGCACGCTCCCGCTCCACGGCCCCATCCCGCCCTGCCCTGCCCTGCCCTGCCCTGCCCGCCCCATTTCGCCCTGCCCGCCCCATTTTGCCCTTCCCGCCCCATCCCGCCCTGCCCGCCCCATCCCGCCCTACCCGCCCCGCCCCGGCCGTTCTGCCCGCCACGCCCCGCCCCGCCGCCCTGCCCGCCCGCCACGCTGTGCGGCCAGTCTGCGCGTGGGTGTTACGACCCAGCTGCACACACTAACGCGCGTGTGGGGGAAAGGGGGGGAAAGGGGGGGGGGGAGGTTCCGTCGCGGCGCTCCGCCTGCGACGCACTCAGCGCCCGCCGCCGTCGTCACCCCAACCACTCACCCCGCCTCACACCAACCCCCCATTCCAACTTGACATTTGTAAAATCGAACCCAAACCTTGCCACCCCGATTTTTAAAAATCACCCAGGTACGCCGCCGTCGTCCTCGACGAGGCGCACGAGCGCACCCTCGCGACGGACATCCTCTTCGGCCTGATCAAGGAGGTCGTCGCGCAGCGACCCGACCTCAAGCTCGTCGTCATGAGCGCCACACTCGACGCCGGTGAGCGCGCGCGCGCGCACACACGCGGGCCGTGGCGGGCGGCGTGGCGGGCGTGGCAGAGAACTTGAAATTCGGCGGCGCACGGGCATGGGCGATGGCGTCGAGCCCATGCCTAGCGCACGTTGGCAGGTTGCGGCCGGCTGGGCGCAGGGCGGGGGCTCGGGCATGCGCGACGATGGCATGGGCCGAGGGCCCGAATTCAAAATCGGCGGCGCACAGCGCCGCGCCGCGCGCTGCTCGCGAGGACCGCCCCCGCCCGCCCGCCACCCGCCCGCCCCTCCCCCGCCGTTTTCCGCCACATCCCGCCACCCGCCCGCCCCTTCCCCGCCGTTTCTCGCCACTGCCCGCCCCTCCCCCGCCACCCGCCCGCCCCTCACCCGCCGCTTCCCGCGCCGCCGCCACATCCCCGCCGCTCGCCGCGCGCACGCCCCGTCGCCGCCCATCGCGCAGGCAAATTCCAGGCTTACTTTGATGGCGCGCCGCTCATGCGCGTGCCCGGCCGTCTGCACCCCGTCGAGGTCTTCTACACGCCCGAGCCGGAGCGTGATTACCTTGAGGCGGCTATCCGGACTGCTGTGCAGATTCACGTACGTGCGCGCCGGACTCTGCAGCTGCTGCTGCTGCCACCATGGCCCACTGCTGATGCCACCGCGGATGCTGCGCGCTGCTGCTGCTGCCCAATACCCTGCCTTATGTTTGCCCCATGCCCTGCCCCATGCCCTGCCACATGCGCATGGACTCATTGGAGCCCGACCGTTGGAGCCCGACCGTTGGAGCCCGACCGTTGGAGCCCGACCGTTGGAGCCCAACCGCCAAAGCGCGCCCGCCCGAATCCAGCGCTTATGGACCTTCCATCTCTCATGCGCACAGCCCCCCCCTCCCCCTCCCCCCCCCCCTCCGACGAAACCGCGCATGCACCCGCATGCACCCCCTCCCCCCCCCCCCCCCCGATCCGCGCATGCACCCGCATGCACCCCCCCCCCCCCCCCCCCCCGATCCGCGCATGCACCCGCATGCACCCCCTCCCCCCCCCCCCCCCCCCCCCCCCGATCCGCGCATGCACCCGCATGCACCCCCCCCCCCCCCCCCCCCTCCGATCCGCGCATGCACCCCCCCCCCCCCTCCGATCCGCGCATGCACCCGCCCGTTTTCCATCGGACGGCCAAGGTGTGCGAGGGACCCGGCGACATCCTCGTCTTCCTGACGGGCGAGCAGGAGATCGAGGACGCGTGCCGCAAGATCAAGGCCGAGTGCGACGGGATGGGAGCGCAGGTTGGCGAGATCGTCGTGCTGCCCCTCTACTCGACGTTACCCATGGACAGGCAGCGTCTCATCTTTGAGCCCGCGCCCGCGCCGCGCAGGCCCGGAGGACCCGCCGGCCGCAAGGTGCGAACTGCGCCGCACCGCACCGCGCCGCCGCCATCGTGAAGACCCGTTCGCGAGAGCCCGCCGCCCCTGCTCGCCTCGTGCCTTGTTGAGCCCGCCGCGCCAGCTCGCTTTCCGCCGAGCCGCGCAGCCTAAGCTCGGGGCGCCTCGAGGGGGGGGGGGGGGGGGGGGGGGGGGGCACGGGGGAGGGTGGGGGGCGCCTCGAGCGCGGCGCGCGCGGTTTCCACACGCGCGCTTCCCTCTTAGACACCTCGCTGCGTCCCCCTCTCTTCCACCCCTCCACCCCTCCGCGCCCACTCCAATCGTACCCCTAAATTGTCTTGGCCCGTCTCATCTGTGCCCCCCCCCCCCCCCCCCCTCCCCCCACCCCTCCTCCCCTCAATTTCTCCTCCTCCGCGTCAGGTCGTGGTGAGCACCAACATTGCCGAAACGTCCCTCACAATTGACGGCATCGTCTTTGTCGTCGACCCAGGCTTTTCAAAGCAGAAAGTGCGCGCGCTACGACCGTGCGCGAAGCGTTCAAGCGCATCTGCACGCCCCCCTCCCCCCCCCCACACCACCCCCCTCTGCCGTCCGCCGCCCCCCTCCCCCCACCCCACCCCCCTCTGCCGTCCGCCGTCCGCTGTCCGCCGTCCGCCGCACGCCGTCCGCCGCCCACCGTCCGCCGTCCGCCGTTCGCCGTCCGCCGTCCGCCGCCCACCGTCCGCCGCCGCAGGTGTACAACCCGCGCATCCGTGTCGAGTCGCTCCTCGTCTCGCCCATCTCCAAGGCGTCGGCGCACCAGCGCGCCGGCCGCGCCGGCCGCACGCGCCCGGGCAAGTGCTTCAGGCTATACACCGAGGCCGCTTTTAAAAAGGAGCTGATCGACCAGACGTGCGCCGCGCGGCTGTGCGGCCGCGCCGCGCGCGCCGCCTGCCTGCGCCGCGCGTAAACCCCCTTTTGCGCTGCCTCTGCCATCTCCATTCAACCCAACCCCATACGACCCCACCCATCCCGTCCCATCCCATCCCAACCCAACTCCATCCCACCCCATCCCACCCCATCCCACCCGATCCCACCCCACCCACCCCATCCCAACCATGCCACCACATCCCAACCCATCCCACCCCATCCCATCCCACCCATCCCATCCCATCCCATCCCATCCCACCCCATCCCACCCCATCCCACCCCATCCCACCCCATTCCACCCCATCCCACCCCACCCCATCCCATCCCAACCCATCCCATCCCATCCCATCCCATCCCATCCCATCCCATCCGCAGCTACCCGGAGATCCTGCGCTCCAACCTCGGCTCCGTCGTGCTGCAGCTCAAGAAGCTCGGCATTGACGACCTCGTCCACTTTGACTTTATGGACCCTCCCGCGCCGGAGACGCTCATGCGCGTGCGCGCCTTTCGCGCCGCTGCTCGTGTGCCCTGGGCCCCCTGCTCTGCCTTGCCCTGCCCTCCCCTCCCCCCCTTTTCCCCACCTTGTCCTTCCCTGCCGTGCCCTGCCCCCCCTTCCCCCCCCCCCCCCCCCCCCTTTGAATCCCCCCCCCCCCCCCCCGCTCCCTTCGCCCACCCCCACCCGCAAGGCGCTCGAGCTGCTCAACTTCCTCGGCGCGCTCGACGACGAGGGCTCGCTCACCGAGCTCGGCGCGATGATGGCCGAGTTCCCCCTCGACCCGCAGCTCGCCAAGATGCTGCTGTACGCGCCGCAGCTCAACTGCTCGAACGAGGTCCTCTCGATCGTCGCGATGCTCTCGGCGCCCTCGCCCTACATGCGCCCGCGCGAGGCGCAGAAGGCGGCCGACGACGCCAAGGCGCGCTTCAACCACGTCGACGGCGACCACCTCGCCCTGCTCAACACGTACCACGCGTGGAAGAACAACGCCGAGTCCGCGTCGTGGTGCGCGCCGCCCGGGGGCCTGCCCGCCGCGGTGGTGGTGTGGGGCATGGGGTTGGGCGCCTGCCTCCGAGGCGTGCCGCACCTGCCCGCCGCGGTCGCCACCTCCGCTCCCGCCGTGCACCCGCAGCCGGCCACCTCACCCAGCCCTGCCCCCTTTCCCTTTACACACACTCCCCTCCCCCCACCCCCCCCCCTTTCCCTTTTTCTTTCCCTTTCCTTCCCCTTTCCCTCCCCCTTTCACTCCCCCCCTTCCCCCCCCCCCCCCCCCCCCCCCCCCCCCCCGCGTCCTCCCCTTTTTGCTCATATGAACCCACCACGGGGGTAACGGCGCTCCACGCGCGCCACGTGCAGGTGCTACGACAACTTTCTCAACGGCCGCTCGATGAAGTCGGCCGACTCAGTCCGCTCGCAGCTGATGCGCATTATGAGCCGTTTCCAGCTCGAGCTCAAATCGACCGACTTCCACGACAAATCGTAACGGCATTGCCGCGGCGCGGCGCCCCCTGCCACCCCCCCCCCCCCCCCCTGCCATCCCCCCCCCCCCCCCTCCCCCCCCCCAACGAGAGCAGCGCTTTTCATGTTGTCAGCCGCGGTGGCCGCGCTCCACCGACCGCATTTCACGACTTCCCCCTCTGCCTCTTCAAAAAGCCTCCTGACTTCCCCTGCACCACTCGCCTTCCCTCCCCCTCCCCCCCCAAAAGGTACTATGTGAATATCCGCAAGGTGATCCTCGCTGGCTTCTTCATGCAGATCGCGCACCTCGAGCGGTCGGGTCACTACCTCACCTTCAAGGACAACCAGGCACGCCCCCCCCCCCCCCCCCCCCCCCTCCCTCCCCACTACCTCACCTTCAAGGACAACCAGGCACGCCCCCCCCCCCCCCCCCCCCCTCCCTCCCCACTACCTCACCTTCAAGGACAACCAGGCACGCCCCCCCCCCCCCCCCCTCCCTCCCCACTACCTCACCTTCAAGGACAACCAGGCACGCCCCCCCCCCCCCCCCCCCCCCCCCCCTCCCTCCCCACTACCTCACCTTCAAGGACAACCAGGCACGCCCCCCCCCCCCCCCCCCTCCCTCCCCACTACCTCACCTTCAAGGACAACCAGGCACGCCCCCCCCCCCCCTCCCTCCCCACTACCTCACCTTCAAGGACAACCAGGCACGCCCCCCCCCCCCCCCCCCCCCCCCCCTCCCTCCCCACTACCTCACCTTCAAGGACAACCAGGCACGCCCCCCCCCCCCCCCTCCCTCCCCACTACCTCACCTTCAAGGACAACCAGGCACGCCCCCCCCCCCCCCCCCCCCCTCCCTCCCCACTACCTCACCTTCAAGGACAACCAGGCACGCCCCCCCCCCCCCCCCTCCCTCCCCACTACCTCACCTTCAAGGACAACCAGGCACGCCCCCCCCCCCCCCCCCCCCCCTCCCTCCCCACTACCTCACCTTCAAGGACAACCAGGCACGCCCCCCCCCCCCCCCCCCCCTCCCTCCCCACTACCTCACCTTCAAGGACAACCAGGCACGCCCCCCCCCCCCCCCCCCCCCCTCCCTCCCCACTACCTCACCTTCAAGGACAACCAGGCACGCCCCCCCCCCCCCCCCCCCCTCCCTCCCCACTACCTCACCTTCAAGGACAACCAGGCACGCCCCCCCCCCCCCCCCCTCCCTCCCCACTACCTCACCTTCAAGGACAACCAGGCACGCCCCCCCCCCCCCCCTCCCTCCCCACTACCTCACCTTCAAGGACAACCAGGCACGCCCCCCCCCCCCCCCCCCCCCCCTCCCTCCCCACTACCTCACCTTCAAGGACAACCAGGCACGCCCCCCCCCCCCCCCCCCCCCCCTCCCTCCCCACTACCTCACCTTCAAGGACAACCAGGCACGCCCCCCCCCCCCCCCCCCCCCTCCCTCCCTCCGCATGCGCCCTTGCACGCACGCGCGCGCGCCATCCGCGCACGCGTGCGCTGCTCGCATTCGCAGCACACGCCAGCGTCGACGGCGTGCGCCCGTCTGCCCCGAGGCGCCCCTGCGCCCCAACCGCCGAACGCCTCGTGCCCCAACCGCTCAACGCCTCGTGCCCCAACCGCTCAACGTCTCGCGCCCGCGCTGCGGCGCCGCGCACGCGCGCGTGCCCACACGCGCGCAGGTCGTCGCGTTGCACCCGTCAACGTGCCTCGCGCACAAGCCCGAGTTCGCCGTGTACAACGAGTTCGTGCTCACGTCGAAGAACTTCATCCGGATGGTGACGGACGTCAAGGCCGAGTGGCTGATCGAGGTGCGCGGAAGGGGCGGGGGCGCGGCCGCCGCACGGCGCGGCGTGGCGCCCGCCCGCACAGCCGGCGCGCGCCCGTTTCACCTGCGCGCTCGACGTGCGGCACGCCGCGCCCACACGACGCGCGCCACGGCTCGCGCCGTTACGCCGCGCAGATGGCCCCACACTATTACGACCTGAAGACGATCAAGCCGTGCGAGGCGCGGTCGCGGCTCGAGCAGATTTACATGAAAAAGCAGAGCGCAGCGCGTGTGTAGGCGAGCCAGCGGGTCTTGGCGTCGGCTTGGCGCGCTGCGCTGGGGCGGCGAGCGGCAAGAGGCGAGCGGCGGCATGTGCAGCCCGTCTCCGCTTCCGCAGCTCGTTCGGAAGAGTCCGGGAGTCCGAGAGGCGCCAGACGGCTCGGCGCGGCGCGGCGCGCCGCGGGCGCGGCCGGCGTGCGTCAGAGCCGAGGGGGAGCGCACGTGCGCGCGAGTCGGCGGCCGTGACTGCAGACAGGTGTACTGGGCGTGCGGGTTGAGCACGCGGGGGCAGATGACGCCGCGGCCTGGTCGTAATGTCGTAATGCCCGCCACCTGCGCTCGCCTTGCCCGCCGTCGGGCACGTTGCCCGCCGCCGGGCACATTGGGCCCTTCTGTACTGCACGCAGCGTGAGCTGCGGCGGCCCGCGCGCGCTCGCCTCACGCCCGATCGCTCGACCTCGCGAGCTGCGCTTCGCGCACGCGCCACGGCCGCCACGCGCCAGGGCCGAGCGCGCGCGCGCCATTGCGCGCACGCCGCCGCGCGCGCGGGCGAGCGCGCGCAGCGGGCTCGGCGGCGCGGCAGCCGCCCGTGCGGCGCGGCGCGCGCGAGGGCATCGGCCGTGCGCGCGCGCGCGGCCCGTCGCCACCGACGAGACGACCCTCACCCGCCCCCTTTGACTCGTCGACGGCCCGCCGCCATCGCTGCCTTGCCTCTCCCTCGCGCCCACTTTCCGGCGCGCGGTTCAAACGTTTTTGTGCCAACGGCAGCCGCAAAAAGGGGGCAACCCCACGGCGGTGCCCATCTCGGTGGCGAGCGCCGCGGCCGGCCGCTCTCCGCAAGCAGCCGCGCCCGCCCGCCGAGCTTTGCGCGCGCGCGCCGCTCGCCGGGCCGCTTCGCACGATGCCCGATGCCGCCGCGCGCAAGAGCGCGCCGCCCGACAAGCAGCGCCCGCCGCCGGCCGGCGCGTTTGACGGTCGGCTGCCGAGCGGCCGCTCGGCCGCGCTTGCGGCGCAGCAGCAGGCGGCGCTGGGGGTCTCGCGCTCGACGGTGCGCGTCGGCGTGTCGACGAGCGCCGAGGGCCCCTCCGTCATCATCGGCGCCGTCGAGGAGGACCTCGACCTCGCCGACCTCGCGTACGAGCACGCGGGCCTCGCGGCCAGGTTCGCCGCGCCGTTCGCCGGCGCCTCCGGCCGGCCGGCGGCGGCGCAGCTGCGCGCGACGGCGGACGGCGCGCACGAGCTGGAGATGGCGCGCCGCCTCTCCGAGCTCGACCCGTCGCTCCTCGCGCCCAGCGCGAGCAACTTGGCCAAGTGGGTCGCGTTCGCGCGCACCGCCGTCCCGCCCGTCGCCGACGGCGAGCCGCGCCCCTTCGTCGGCGCGCAGCACGACCTGGGCGCGAGCCGCGACGAGCAGGTGCGCAGCGCGGCGCGGCGCGGTGGGCACGCGCGCGCGCTCGATCGGCGCGAGACGGGGCGGCTGCGAGGGCGCGCGGCGCGAGCGGCGGGGCGTCGGCCGCGCGGCGCGGCGCGGCGCGGCGCAGCGCGGTGCGCTCCGCCTCCGCGCGCGCGTTGGCCGCCCGCCGCTCACCCGCGCGCGCCCGCCCGCCCGCCCGCTCGCTCGCCCGCCCGCCACCGCCGACCGCGCGCGCGCCACACCGCCCGCCGCCGACGTGCGCGCGTGCGCGCGCGGGGGGGGGATGGGGGCGGGGGTCACACAGCTGATACAGCGGCTTGACGCGGAGGCGGGGGCGATGGGCTCGCGCTCGGGCGGGCCGCGGCCTCCGCCCGCCGCGCCGTACGCCGGCTCGGAGGTGTGGAAGGTCTCGTCCCGCTACGCGCGCAACACGCCCGCCGGCTCCTCGGTCCCGCGCACGGCGCGCAAGTTGCCGCCGTCCGTGCACGCCGCGCACCGAGCCGGCGGCGGCGGTCGCGGCGGCGGTGGCGGCGGTCAGAACGGCAGTCCGTACGGCGGCGGCGGCGCGCCGCCCGGCGGTGGCGGCGGCGCGCGCGCCGGGCCCGCATCGCGCCAGCAGCTCATCGAGCTGCTTGCGGCGCTCGCGCGCGAGGCGAAGGCACAGGCGCACGCGGCGCGCGGCGCGCGCGCGGGCGCGGCAGACGCGCGGCTTGCGCTCGCGCCCGGCGCGGCGGCGGCCGGCGCCGCGGCGTCCGCCGCGCCGTCCGCCGTCTCGGAGCGGCTGGAGGTGGTCAAGGAGTACGCGATGGTGCAGGCGTCGTTCCACCCCGAGCTGACGCGCGAGGTGGTCGCACTGCGCTGGCGCGAGACGGGGCGGCTGTCCGTGCCCGAGGCGAAGGCGCTGCTCGAGGAGATGTTCACAAAGTGCGCGCGGCGCGCTGCGGGCGGCGCGCGCGCGGCGCCGCGGGCGGCGCGCGCGCGGCGCCGCGGGCGGCGCGCGCGGGCGGCGGGCGGCAGCGCGGGTGGCGCCGGGGGCGGCGCGCGGGCGATGGCGGCGTGGCCGCGCGCACCGGCCGCCGTCCCGCGCTGCCATCGCCTGGTGGCCACCTTTTGCCCGCGCTGCCATCGCCTGGTGGCCAGCCTTTGCCCGCGCTGCCATCGCCTGGTGGCCACCCTTTGCCCGCGCTGCCATCGCCTGGTGGCCACCTTTTGCCCGCGCTGCCATCGCCTGGTGGCCACCTTTTGCCCGCGCTGCCATTGCCTGGTGGCCACCCTTTGCCCGCGCTGCCATCGCCTGGTGGCCACCCTTTGCCCGCGCTGCCATCGCCTGGTGGCCACCCTTTGCCCGTGCCACCATCGCCTGCTCGCGTCACCCGTCACCCGTCACACGCCTTCATCGCCCGTCACGCGCACACGCAGTCACACCACGCCGTGACCAACCCCACCCCCTCCCATCCCCTCCCCTCTCCTCCCTCCCTCCCACCCCTCCCCCCCCCCCCCCCCCCCCCCGGCGCAGGTCCGTCGCCCGCGTGGACGGCATTGCCGCCATCTGGGCGCACATGCTCGACGTGGTGGGCGGCGAGCGGCCAGAGCCTGCCCCTTTTCTCGACCTCGATCGTCTCGTCCTCGTACCCTTTCGCGCCGTCTTCCTCGCGTCACGCGCCTTCGAGCTTGGCCTCGCCGCGTATGTGCAGGCGGGCGGCGGGCGCGACGGCGCGGCGGGCGGTGGCGGCGGTGGCGAGGCGGCGGGCGGCGGCCACGACGGAGGCGGTGGCGGCGCGGCTGAGGGCGCCATGTCGACGCACGCGTTCACTCGCCTTTGCCGCCTGTGCCTGCAACTGCCACCCGATGTGCTCGACGCGATGACGCGGAGCATTGCCGGCCTCGCCGCGAAGGTGTGTTCGACGCACCTTCGCCGTGTGGCCCCGCCCGCGGCGCGCGCATTCGCTGGGGCTGCGGCGGCATTTCAGCGGGCGCACAGGGCCGGGCGCCCCTCGTGCTGCCCTTCATAGCTTTGCCCCCCCCCCCCCCCCCCCCCCCGCCCTTCCCCATCCAACGCCGCAACGCCTCCCCCTTCACACACATACACCCCACCTGACCTCTCCTCTCCCCCCCGCCCCCCCATCCTCCCCTCCCCCCTTCCTCCCCGATCAGGTCTCCCGCCCCGTCCACGCGCCTTCCATCCTCATCTCCACCGCCACGCTCAACGTGCGCCCCGCCGCCATGCTGATCGGCGAATTCACCGCCCTCGCAAAGTTCACCGCCGCGCGCGCCGAAGATTCTCGCGACATCACCGCGCAGCTGCGCCGCCTTGACAAGATGCTCTGGCTGCGTGACATGCTCCTGCAGCAGTTCCTCACCACCGTCGACTACTACGCCGATCTCGACGAGTCGGAGAAGGTCGAGACCCTCGCGGCCGAGCTCAGCCTCCTTGCGCAGCTGCAGGTGCGCCCGCCCGACGCCGCCACCGCCGCAGCCGACGCAGCCGCCGCCCGGGCCGCGCAGCGCCGAGCGGCGGCGTGGTGTGGCGCGGCGCGCTGTGGCGCGGCGTGCGCGCGGCGTGCGCCCCCCCCCCTCCCCCTCAGCACCCCCCCCCCCCCCCCCCTTCACCCCGAGCTTCTCCTCACACGCACCCACCCACCCGCCCTTTCCAAAACCCCCGGACTCCAAACCCCCCCCCCCCCCCCCCTCCCTCCCCTCCCGGACTACAGGACTGCCTACCAATGCACCGCGTGCACGCCCTCCGCCGGCAGCTCGGGCTTCAGGCCTACGTCGGCACCAAGGGCGCGGAGCAGCTCTACGCTGACCTGAACGGCATCAAGGCACGCGCGCGCAGCCTCCTTTTCCCTCCCAAAAAAGGACCCGCCTTTCCCCCCTCCCCCCCCCCCCCCCCCCCCCCCGCCCGCCCCGCCCCGCTCCGCCCCGCTCTCCAACCCGCTCTCCAACCCGCCGCGCCGCGCCCCCCAACCGCATCGCCCCAACCCAACCCATCCCAACCCAACATCGCTTTCAACAACCCAACCCGCCCCGCCCGCCGCGCGCAGGCGCGCCTCCTCGGCCCGCGCTGCTCGCCCTTCGAGCTGCCCGACCTCGGCGACGACGCCCTCGCCTTGCTCGGCGTCACGGACACCAAGGCGCGCCACACGGGCATCTTCGCAGGCCTCGGCTCGAATGGTGCCATTGGCCGGATGATCGCAACGGCCACAGGCCGCCATTATGACGAAACCTACCTGGACGATGACAGGCGCGCGCCTCTCTTCCCCCTTCTTCCCGCCCCGCTCCCATCTCTCCCCAACCCCCCCCCCCCCCCCCCCCCCCCCCCCTTCCCATCCATTTCCCTCTCTGATGGCGCTCCCTCGCCCCTCCGCTCCGCCCCTTTTCAAACCCCCCCCCCCCCCCCATCCCCACCCCCTCCTGGCGCAGGTGGGAGCTGCAGGTCCGAATGGTCTCGACGTCCCTCACGCTCCCGCCCCACCTGCACAGACGCCGCATGCACCTCAAGGCGCGCTGCCGCATCGGCCGGCGCACCTTTGCCACCAAGGCCATTGAGACCTCTAACGGCGAGGCCATCTGGCGTTACGACCAGGCGCGCGCGAGCGCGCCGCCGCCGCCGCTGCCACCGCACGCACGCGCGCGCGCGCGCCCTTGAACGCGCCAGCGTGCGCGCGCGCCGCGCCCATCGTGCGCTTGCGCTCCCCTCCCCTCCGCCCCCTTCCGGACCCCCCCCCCCCCCCCGGACCCATCCGGACCCATCCGATACCCGGACGCGTCCGGGACGCACCCGACGGCGCAGGGCGATGTGTGGACCGTGCTGACGAGCGCCGAGATGGGCAAGCGCGAGGTGATCTTCTCCGTCGTCGACGAGAAGCCGACCAACCCGCTCGGCCTGCCGCTCGGCGAGGTGCGTCTCAAGCTCGCCGACTTTGCAAAGCAGTCGGAGGGCAACCTCGCGCGGCACGCGCTCGCCATCAACGCGGCCGTCGGCGGGCGGATGAGCGGCGATCTCGTCGCGGGCGTCTCGCTGCGGCGGAAGAACAAGGGGACGACCCTCGACGAGGCGCACGCGCTGGTGCCCGAGACCGTGCGCATTTCGGGCTCGTGGACGGGGTAAGCTGCGAGCGCAGCGGCCGCCGCCGCCTTTTTTCCCGCGCTTTTGGCAGCCGTCGCTATTTTTTTTATGACCCGCGCTTTTCCCCGCGTGCGGTTTCGCCCGTGGATTTGTTTGCTCCCGAAGCTGGCCTTTGCCTTTGCCTATTCCCTCCCTCCCTCAACCCAGTTCCTCCCCCCCCCCCCCCCCCTTTCCCCTTTTTTTCCTCTTCCCCTCGCGGGTCTGCCTTCTCATCTGCACAACCTCACCCTCCCTTCCCCCTCCCCCCCCCCCCCCCCCCCCCCCCCCCCCCCGCGCAGCTACTTTGAGCACGAGCGCTCCCGCCAATTCGACCGCATGCAGCTCGTCTTTTCAAACTTGGGCGTCGGCGGCATCTCCATCGCAGGCGAGCGCGTGTGCAGCCCCACCTGCCCACTTTTAAACCGCTTGCCAGCACACGCTTCCCCCCTGCCCCCATCCCACCCTATGCCGAATAAGACTTTTCTGACTCTCGCCCCTGCGTGCTGCGCCCCCCCCCCCCCCCCCCCCCCTCCCCCCCCACTCGCTTCCATGCGCAGGCGCGGGCAAGGACGAGATCGGCCAATTTAAAATCGACGGCAAGGCGGAGGACGCCGAGGCCACGCTGCTGCACTGGTCCAAGGTGCACGCCGCCCGCCTGCCCGCCTGCCCGCCTGCCCGCCTGCCCGCCTGCCCGCCTGCCCGCCTGCCCGCCTGCCCGCCTGCCACCGCCACCGCCACCGTCTGCCCTCTCACCCGCACGTGCGCGACGCGCAGCGCGTCGCGCGGCCCGCGGCCCGCTCCGCGCGCCGCCGCTGCGCCGCTCACGCCCGCGCGCGCGGCTCTGCGGCCCCCGCCCCCGCCCGCCTCGACGCCGCTCAGGTCTACCTGCCGCCCATTGCGCCCGGCTTTTTCCCGCCTTCCGTTTCATTCCGCGGCGAGCGGCGCGGCGAGGTGATCGTCGGCAGCTGGGCGGCGGCGTACGACGCGCGCGCCAAGTTTGAATTCCGGCCGGCGACTGGGCGGGGCGAGTGGAGTGAGCAGCGCTGTGAGCCGCTCTCGGAGAAGGTAGGCGCCGCCGCCTGTGGCTCGCCGTCGCGCCCGCCACGACGCCCTGCCCCCCACGGCGCCCCGTCCGCCACGGCGCTTCGCCCGCCTCCACCCCGCCCGCCACCGCCCCGCCCGCCTCCGCCCCGCCCGCGGTGCCGTCGCGTCGGCCGCCGCCGCCGCCAGCCGCCGTCTTGGTGACACCCGCGGGATGGCCACTTTCGCCCTTGGGGCCGTGGCGTGCGCGGTGGAGCCCGTCGGCCCTCACCCGCCCTCACCTTCCCCCCCCGCCCCCTCCCCCCCCTGCCCATCCCCACCCCCCATAACCTCGCCCTTGGGGCTGTGGCGTGCGCGGTGGAGCCCGTCGGCCCTCACCTCCCCCCCCCCCCCCCCCCTCCCCCCCTCCATGATTCCCTCTCTCCCCTGGGTCGCAGGTTCTGGCGATTGCCCTCGCCCTACCCATGCACTGGGAGCGCCGTTACGAGCTGCTGCACGACGTCTCGACGCTCATGCGCGCGCGCGGCGTGCGCCAGCCCGACGCGCTCGACGACGAGGACTGGTGCGATCTCTTCGTCCGCCTCGACGAGGACGAGCAGGTGCGGTCGTACAAGGCGTCGCTCGAGGCGGACGAAGAGCGCGCCGCGTACCGGCGCGCGCGCTCGGACGGGGCGGCGGCGCGCGCGACGGCCGAGCCGTCCAAGACGGGCGCGGTCGAGTTGTCGCTCAGGCCGCCGCAGTCGGCGGTGGCGAGCGGCGGCGCGGCCGCGCTCGACGGCGGTGGCGGCGGCGAAGGCGAAGGTGGCGGCGACGGCGACGACGACGACGACGACAACGACGAGGCGCTGGAGCGGGCGCTCGAGGGCGCGCGCAAGGTGCGTGCGCTGCGCAAGCTCGTGCGCCTCGCCGCGGCGGCCCAGCCGCGCGTCGACTTTGCCGCCGAGTGGTCGCAGCTCACCTTTGGAGGCAGCCGACGTGGCGAATTTACCGCCGCGACAGTGCGCGCGCCGCTCGTCGCGACGGGCGGCGAGTTTGTCATCTGGCTGTCCGAGCTGCCGCCGCACATCATCTACCCGCAGGTGCGCCGCTGCCGCTACCGCGCGCCCGCCCGCTCGCTCGCCCGCCCGCCCCCCCGCTCGCCTCCGCCACCGCCTCCGCCACCGCGCCCAAACGCCCGCCACCGCCACGTCACCCGCCCGCCCGCCACCGCCCCGCCACCGCCCGCTCCCGCGCCGCCGGAGCGGTTGGCTCGCCGCCTTGCGCGCGCTGCCCCCGCCTCCGCCCCGCCTCCCGCGCCATGCCGCCGCCTCGCCAAAATCCGCACGCGCAATTCGCGAACCCGCGCCGGCGCCCTGCGGCCACGGCCATCTGCGCGCCACCGCGACACTGGCGCGCCCGACTGCGCCGCCCCGCGCCACCCCGCGCCTGACTGCGCCTGACTGGCGCAGTCAGGCGCCAGACTGCGCCAGTCAGGCGCAGGCAGGCGCGGGGTGGCGCCTGACTGGCGCAGTCAGGCGGCTGACTGCGCGGCGCGGCGCGCCAGCCTCGCACCTCGCGCCTGACTGCGCCACCCCGCACCGCGCTCCACGCGCGCGCGCAGATCGCGCCGCATCTGCCCGTCATCTCGCGCGGCGCGGGCAAGGCCGCGCTCGCCTCGACCAACCCGCTCGAGCGCGCCACGTACGCCGCCGAGCTCGACGGCGCGCAGGCGGCCGCGCTCGCGCGCCTCGGCCGCGCAGCCCCGTCGGTAGAGCTCGACCTGCCGCGCCTCGCGATCCGCCTTCACCGCCCCATCGCCTTTGAGCCGCGCAAGGCGGTGTTCGCCGCCGGCGGGCGCGACGCCGCGACGCTCGTCGCTGAGCTCGCGCTCGCGCTCGCCGCGGTGAACAGGGCGTTGGCCGACGTCGGCAAGCCGCCGCTGCGCGTATGCATCGAAGGCTTCCTCGGTGCAACCGACAACCGCCGGTGCGCAGGGCGGCCCCGCGCCGCGCGCGTCACCTCGTCCGAGCCCCCACGCCCCCGGGCCCCCGAGCCCCCTGCGCCGCGCCGCGCCGCGCCGCGCCGCGCGCACCTTCTCACGCTGTGCTTCTCGCGCGCGCCGCCGCCGCCCGCCGCCGCCCGCCGCCGCCCGCCGCCGTCCGCCGCCGTCCGCCGTCCGCCGCTGCGCTGCGCTGCGCCACGCCGCGCCAGCTACCCGGGCGAGGCGATGTCGCATACGCAGCTCGCCGAGCTCGCGCGCGCGCGCGCCGACGCGATCCGCGCGGCACTCGCGCCCGAGCTCGCGCGCGCGAACGCGGCGCGCGGCGTGCGCGCGCCCGCTCCGGCGGCCGCCGCCGGCGCGATCGGCGTGACGGCGGGCGCGCCGGTGGACACGGTTGAAGGCGCCGACGCGTTGCTCGGCGCCAAGGGCTTCGCGGGCGCGTCGGCCGAGGGCTCCGTCGAGCTGCGCGTGCTCGCGCCAGCGGAGGCGATGCCGCCGCGCGCAGGCCAGCGCGCGGCCGACCTGCGCGGCGGCCTCGAGCTGCGCCGCACGGCGTCGGGCGCGGCGGCCGTCGGCTTTGGCGCGGGCGACGACGACGATGGCGGCAGTGGCGGCGGCGGCGGCGCGCTCGGCGGCGCGCCCGGCGGCGGCAAGACACGCATCCTGATCGTCGAGCTCGCCGAACTTTCGAGGAAAGTTGGAACAGACCTCAGCCTCGCCGGCACGTTCATCACCTTCGCGTTCGCCGATGTGCAGACGCCAGACGAGCAGCTTTTTGTCACAAACATCTGCGCGCCCCCGCGGCGCGCCGCTGGCCCGCTCGCCGGCGCGGCGGTCACCGAGCCGGCCGCGCTCGTGCCCGCCGGCGTGGCGGGCGCGGCGGGCGCGTCGGCGGCTTCGCTCGCAGAGTCGGCCAAGTGGGACGAGCGCCTTGTCGTGCGCATTGATGAGGAGTCCTTCCAGAACGCGGCTGATGTCTTCTTGCGCATCGAGGTGCACCGGCGTGGCGTCGACGACGTTGGCGGGCCCCCGTGCGCCGCCGCGCGCCACGCGCCGCGCGCCGCCGCGCGTCGCGCGCCACGCACCGCGCGCCGCGCGCCGCACGCAGCAGCGCGCCGCGCGCCAAGCGAAGCGCGTGCGCATGCGCGTGCGCGACCAGTGAGCGGCGCGTGCGGGCGGGCGGATGCGCGCCGCGTGCCGCGCGTGTGTGTGTGGTTGTGGTTGTGTGCGCCCGTGTGTTCATTGCCTGGGGTCTTTTTCGCCACTCGCCGCCGCCACCCACCTCCGCGCCCGCCGCTCTGCCCATTTCTCTGCCCCACCCGCCGCTCTGCCCATTTCTGTGCCCCACCCGCCGCTCTGCCCATTTCTCTGCCCCACCCGCCGCTCTGCCCATTTCTGTGCCCCACCCGCCGCTCTGCTCATTTCTCTGCCCCACCCGCCGCTCTGCCCATTTCTCTGCCCCACCCGCCGCTCTGCCCATTTCTCTGCCCCACCCGCCGCTCTGCCCATTTCTCTGCCCCACCCGCCGCTCTGCCCATTTCTCTGCCCCACCCCACCCGCCGCTCTGCCCATTTCTCTGCCCCACCCGCCGCTCTGCCCATTTCTCTGCCCCACCCGCCGCTCTGCCCATTTCTCTGCCCCACCCGCCGCTCTGCCCATTTCTCCGCCCCACCCGCCGCTCTGCCCATTTCTCCGCCCCACCCGCCGCTCTGCCCATTTCTCTGCCCCACCCGCCGCTCTGCCCATTTCTCTGCCCCACCCGCCGCTCTGCCCATTTCTCCGCCCCACCCGCCGCTCTGCCCATTTCTCCGCCCCACCCGCCGCTCTGCCCATTTCTCCGCCCCACCCGCCGCTCTGCCCATTTCTCTGCCCCACCCGCCGCTCTGCCCATTTCTCTGCCCCACCCGCCGCTCTGCCCATTTCTCCGCCCCACCCGCCGCTCTGCCCATTTCTCCGCCCCACCCGCCGCTCTGCCCATTTCTCCGCCCCACCCGCCGCTCTGCCCATTTCTCTGCCCCACCCGCCGCCCACCCGCCCCTCATGCCCCCTCCCCCCCCCCCCCGTAGTTACCTGCCGCTCGAGCTGAACGACGTGCTCACGCGCAACCTGCGCTCGGCGCTCAGCGTCGCCGCCGAGGCGCGCTGCGAGGACGCCGTGTACGCCAGCGTCGGCATCGTCGGCGGGCGCGCCGCCGTGCTCGCCGCGCCCGCCGGCTCGTCGATCGCCGCCAAGGCCGCCAAGCTGCGCGACGACGGGCGCCTCGCGCTCGACGGCGCGCTCGCCGCGGCGCTGGGCGACCACGAGCGCGACTCGCACAACGGTGCGCTTGGCCGCCTCGCGCACCTCGCGCGATCAACTGCTTGAATCACGCCCATGCCCTCCCCCCCCCCCCCCCCCCCCTCTCCCCTCCCTCTACTTCGCGCAGGCATGCCATCCGACCCGATCGGCCGTACGTGGATCTCACTCGCAGACCTGCTGCACGCGCGCGGCCCGGACGCGTCCGGCGCGCGCGCCGCCGCGGCGGCGACGGACGGCCTATCGCTCGACGCGACGAGCGATGGCGTCTCTGCAACGGCGGTGCTGGAATTGTCCGAGCTGATGGATCCGATGGCGTCCGGACTCGCCGCGCACCGCGGTGCGTGCGCGCATTTGCTTGCCACTGGGCTCGCCCTGCTCTCCGCGGGCGGGCGGCCTCTGCCCCGCCGCGGGGCGCCCATGCGCCCGGCCGCCGCCATACCCATCCCATCCTTACCACCGCCATTACCACCCCGCCGTTCCCCCTTCCCCCCTCCACCCTCCACCCGTCCCCCCTCCCCCCTCCACCCGTCCCCCCTCCCCCCTCCCCCCTCCCCCCTCCCCCCTCCACCCGTCCCCCCTCCACCCTCCACCCTCCGCCCCTCCACCCTCCACCCGTCCCCCCGTCCCCCCTCCACCCTCCACCCTCCACCCGTCCCCCGTCCCCCGTCCCCCGTCTCACGTCCCCCGTCCCCCGTCCCCCGTCCCCCGTCCCCCGTCTCACGTCCCCCGTCCCCTGTTCCCCGGGCATTGCGCGCAGGCACGATCGCCGTCGCGGACCGCACGATCCTCATCCGCCCCGTCGAGATGCCGCTGCTCGAGATGCTGCACACCTCAGGCGCCACCGAGGAGATCGCCCAGCTCCTCTACCCGAAGGAGCTCGACCGTTCCGCGCCGTCGGCGGGCGCATGGCCGCTCGGCGGCGCGCTCGGTGGAGGCGGCGATGGCGTCGTCGGCTTTGACGGCGAATTTGGCGCGAGCGCGGGCCCAGGCCCGACCGGGCGCGCGCGCGGCGTCGACGCGCGCGGCCGCGCGTCCTTTGCGCCTTCGACGGACTCTGCGCTCGCCGGTGGCGGCGCCGACGGCGGGCCGCTCGTCGCCTTCGACGCATCCGGCGAGCCCCTGTCGCCCGGGCGCGGCGGAGGCGGTGGCGGTGGCGGCCTTGGCTCGCCGTTTGGCTCGCCGCGCTCGACGACGCCGCGCGGCTCTGCGCGCGCGCACGCCGCCGCCGCGGGCACGCCGCGCTCGCTTCCGCAGCAGCAGCCGCAGCAGCAGCGCGTGGTCCCCGTCCCCGAGAACGCCGCAGACCTACGCGGTTGGCGCGGCTGCATCGTTTCCGCGCTTCTCGCATCCGCGCGCTCAACGGCCGAGGCGAGTAACCGCCGTAACGACCCGCACCGCGTCTCGGCGCGCGACCGCGCGATGCAGTTACGTTCGGAGCCGCTCGAGACGCTGCGCCGCATCCTGCCCGCGCACGTGGCGTCCGTGAGCGTGCCCGTTGGCACGCTCACCTTCTCGTCGGGCTACGTCGAGCTCGCGGCGCGCGCGCCGCCGCGGCTCGCGGCGGGCGCGTCCGACAGCGGCTCGAGCGTCGCGGGCGGCGGCGCGTCGGGCGCGCGCACGCGCGCCGACGACGACGACGGCGCGCTCGTCATCGGCGTGCCCGGCGCGGGCGCCGCCGCCGCCGCAGCGGCCGCCGCTGCCGCCGCCGCCGCCGCCGCGCCGCCCGGCGGCCACGCCACGTCGGACGGCACGCTGGGATCGGCGTTGTCCGCGCTCGTCGTCAACGGGCCAACGCCCCCACCCGCACAGCCCGGCTCGGCGCGCGCCGCCGCCGCGCCCGCCGCGCACACGGCGCTGTCCTTGAACGGCGCGACGGCGGACGTCTCGCACGCGGAGTTGGAGCGGATGCTGTCGGACGACCCGTACGCCGCCGAGTTGCGCTCGCGCTTCTTGCGCTACCAGTGGGAAGCGGCGGAGGCGCTCGAGGTCGAGGCGCGCGTGTCCGAGCTCGACACGCGCGCCGACGCGGAGGTGCGCGCCTTCGCCCTCCTCTCCGCGCAGCTGCGCCTCGTGCGCTCGCGCGTGGTCGGCCGCCGCACGGAGCAGTTGTACGCGCGCAAGCGCCGCGACGAGCTCGCGCTGCTGACGGAGATGGAGGCCTTCGGCCGCTCGTGGCTCGGGCAGCGCGCCGAGCAGATCGCTCGCGCCGCCGGTGGCGGTGGAGGCGGCGGAGGCGGCGGCGGCGGCGGCAATTTGCTTGGTGCGGTCGGCTCGGGCAGCGGCGGGCCGGCGCCGCCCGCCGCCGGGGCGCTCGTCGTTGGCGCGGGCGCGTCGCAGCAGCCCGCCGCGCCAACCATCGTGCACGGCTCGTGGCTCGACCGGCAGCTGCCCTTTGCGCTCGCCACGCCCCTGGGCTATTCGACGTGGGGTGCTATGGTCGTGCCAGACAGGCGCAAGATTGAAAAGATGCGCGCGCAGCCCCTCCCGCCCGACGTGCAGGAGATGGTCGGCATCGTACGGCGCGCCCGCGCGCCCGCGCGCTCGCGCGCCGCTCCATGGCGTCACCGCGCGCGCGTGCCGCGGCGGTGCACCACGGGCGCCGCCGCCTGCCGCCGCCTGCCGCCGCCTGCCGTTGCCCGCCGTTGCCCGCCGTTGCCCGCCGTTGCCCGCCGTTGCCCGCCGTTGCCCGCCGTTGCCCGCCGTTGCCCGCCGTTGCCCGCCGTTGCCCGCCGTTGCCCGCCGTTGCCCGCCGTTGCCCGCCGTTGCCCGCCGTTGCCCGCCGTTGCCCGCCGTTGCCCGCCGTTGCCCGCCGTTGCCCGCCGTTGCCCGCCGTTGCCCGCCGTTGCCTGCCGTTGCCTGCCGTTGCCTGCCGTTGCCTGCCGTTGCCTGCCGTTGCCACGGCACAGAGCGCTGCGACCGGTCCAGCGCCTGCGGGCGCCTGCGCCGTTCGCCTGCAAGGCCACCAGGCCCTCATCCGCCTGCTCATCCCCCTCCCTTCGCACCTTCCTTCACTCCCGACTCACGCACACACACCCAATACGCTTACACTCACCAAACCCTTCTCCCTCACCCCCTTCCCTCCCCGGACACCGCCGGACACCGCCTTTGCGCAACGCCCTCCCCGCGCAGGTGAAGCGCGTGTGCGACGTGCAGCGCGAGCTGATTGGCCAATGGGAGCCGCTCCTGCGCGAGCTGCGACGCGAGGCCTACCGCGCCACGTACCCCGAGATATTCGACGGTTACGAGCTTGGCATGGGCATGGGTATGGGCATGGGTATGGCAGGCGGAGGCTTTGGCGGGCCCGCGGGCATCGGCGGTGGGATGGGGATCCGGCCGGCGCGCACGCGCCGCGCGAACAAGGCGATCGCCGTCAAGGCGGCCAAGGCGCGCGCGGCGGGCGTGCAGCCCGCGCAGGCCAACGCGCGCGGCGGCGCGCAGATGGTTGTCCGCCTCTCGCCCGCCGAAGTTGAGCAGCTCTATAACGGTCTGCTCCGCAAGCTCTGGAGCGCGCGCCAGGTGCGTGCGCGCCCTGGCGCCCTGGCGCCCATCAGCGCGCGCGCCTGCTGTGTGCGCCGCGTCCTCGGGCGCCAGGGTGGGGGGGGGGGGGGGGGGGGGGGGGGGGGGGGGGGGGGGGGGGGGGGGGGTAAGTGGCGTGCGTTCCCGTCGCCTGTCCGCTCACCAAAGCCGCCACGGCGATTCTCGCCAACCTTCCCCCAATTCACCCCCCCCCCCCCCCCCCCTTTACACCCCCCTACACCCCATCCCCCAGGTCTGCCGCGGCGCAAACGACGCGCTGCGCGCAATGCTACCGATCCTGCCCAAGTGGCTCGATGTGGTGGACAAGGTGGACCTGTGGCAAGTCTTCTCCTTCTGGCGCTCGATCCAGAAGGAGGGCTTCCACGCGTGGTACAACGCGGGCGGCCGTGCCGAGACGCAGGCCGCCACGCGCGCCGCGGCGCGCGCGACGCGCCCGCCGCGCTCGGCGCGGCGGATGAAGAACGAGGCGGCGGCGGCGGTCTTCGCGCCAAAGCCGGCGCGGTGCGTGGAGCGCGAGGACCTGACGGGCAAGCAGCTCAAGTACTGGACGCACGGCATCTCGACCGTCGACCCGCAGACGGGCAAGCTCGTCGTCGGCGACGCGTACATTGCGCGCCGCCCGCCCGAGAAGGCGGGCGTGCCCGGCGGCGACGTGGCGTCGGCGTCGCTGCCCGCCGCCGTCGGCGGCGCGCGCGCCGGCCGCCGGCCGGCCGAGGGGCAGCCGCTGCAGCTGCGCCAGATCGAGGCCGTCACCGACGAGGCGCAGGCGCTGCTCGTCTCGATCGACCGGCTGCTCGACTTTGAATTGCCGCCCGCCGCGGAGGACGTGACGGGCACTCTCGACCGCCTCTACGAGTACGAGATTAAAATCCGGACGGCGAGCGCGTCGGCGCGCGTCGAGCGCTGCTGGCTGCTGCTCACGCGCTCCGTCTACTACCCGGCAAGCCGCAAGGTCGTCGAGGAGGCGGTGCCGGACCTCGTCGAGTGGCGGCACGAGCTGGGCGAGCAGATGGAGACGACGTTTGAGCTGAGCGACCGCTCGCGCAACCCGACGTGCGCAGCGCGCCGCCGTGCCGCGCCGCGCCATGGCCGCGTGGCCGCGTGGCAGCTGGGGTGCCGCTTGCGCCCTTGGCGCTGCTTGGCCGGATCTTTTCCTTTACCTTTCCCACCCCCTTCCCCTTCTCATACATACCCTTCTCTTCCTACACCTTCCCTTCCCCCCTCCTCCCCCCCCCCCCCCCCCCCCCCCCCTTCACCCTGCCCACACGCGCCGCGCCGCACCGCGCAGCTTCCGCCACTCCACCCACGACGGCTTCTCGACGGGCTTCTCGCGGGACGCGGCGCGCCCGCGCCTCTTCCGCGCGGGCTACGCCGACACCTACCTCCTCCGCACCAACGAGCCGCTCACCGACCTCGTCTCGGCGTCCTTCTCCCTCGACGACGACCGCGACCAGCTCAAGCTCCTCTCGTGCACGATCACGTCCATGCGCGACCACTCGGCGTGGCACTTTGAGTCGCCGCCCGATCCGCGCACGGGCCAGCCCGCGCCGACGAGCGTCACGGCCGGCTGGGAGGGCGAGATGCCGATGCGCCCGCTCTACCGCGTCGCCGTCTCGACGGGCTCCGCGTACGGCGCGGGCATGACTGGTGGGGTGACCATCTCCCTCCTTGGCCTCGATGGGCGCGCGGGCTCCAACGGTGCGAGTCCGGCGCTCGAGTCCGGCGCTCGGCGCGCGCGAACGCCCGGCGGCGCGCGGGCGCAGCGCGCGGCCGCCGCCGGCCTTCGCACGCGCGCAGCCCGCCCCGCTCGGCTGCGCGCGTGGCCGCGGCCCGTCGCGGCCGGCTCGGCGCGCCCTGCCCGCGCGCCCACACGCGCGGCGCGCCCCAACGCGCGCGCGTGCCCCTCCGCCCGCGCGCGCCGCGCCGCCTCCCTCCGCCGCCTCCCTCCGCCGTCTCGCCGCGTCTCGCCGCGTCTCGCCGCGTCTCGCCGCGTCTCGCCGCGTCTCGCCGCGCAGGCATGAAGCTTTTCCCGCGCTACCGCTGGGAGCCCAACACGACGGAGACCTTTGACCGCATCGCCGACTGGCAGGCAGACGCGCGCGGCGGCGGTGGCGGCAGCGGTGGCGGCGCGAGCTCGAGCGGCGGCGGCCCGTCGAGCGCGGGCTTCGAAGGTGCGATCGACGCCATTCGCGTGGCGGTCGACCGCGCGGACGCGCCGTTCGGCTCGGAGTGGTTCCTCGACACGGTCTCGGTGTGGTGCCGCCACCAGAACACGCAAGCCTACTTCCCCTTCTTCGGCTACATCCGGCCCGGCGAGGAGGTTGTCATCCGCGCGCGCCCGCAGCACCTCGTGATGCCGCCGCCCGCGCCGGCCGCGCCGCGCTTCACGCCACTGCCCGAGGCGCGCTGCGCGTCGCGTCTCCGCGTCGGCTTCGAGTTCGACCTGGCGGCGCGCGAGCCGCGCGCGCTCGCGCCGGCGTGGCTTCTCGAGTGGGCGCCCGTCGACGGCGCCGCGTCCGCGACGGGCGAGCGCGCCGCGTCGCGCGAGCTGCCCTTCTTGCCCATCGAGATCGAGATCGCGTCGCTCGGCCTGCAGCTCGGCGTGCGCTACGCCTTCCGCCTCGCCGGTGTCAATCTCGCGGGGCAGGGCGCCTTCTCGCGCGCTGTGCCGCTCGTCGCGAGCGCCATCGCGTCGCGCACCGCCGCGCGCGCGGCCGCGCGGCAGGGCGGCGGCAACTTTGCGCGGATGGGCGGCGCGGTCGCCGGCTCGGCGGCGGGCGGCGGCTTCGGCGCGGGCGGCGGCGTCAACTCGTTCGTCCATGTGTCCACGTGGTCGCGCGGCGAAGCGCGCGCGCCGCGCGTGCCCGACGCCTTTGTCTTCTGCAAGCGCGTCATCTGCCTCACGTCGAGGCGCGACCGGCCCATGGCCGCGCGTCGGCAGCTCGCGATGCACGCGGGCGCGGGCCCCGCCGCCGAGCAGGCCGCCGCGGCGAGCGCGGCGCACGCCGCCGTGGCGGGCATCACGCTCTTCGAGGACGGCGTCGCGCGCGAGGCGGACTGGCGTCGGCTGGGCGCGAAGGTCGCGGCCGTGCAGGGCGAACGGCGCGAGCCTGCGGTGCTCACCGTCGGGCAGGCGGAGGTACGCGCGCGCGCGCGCCGCCGCCGCCGAGCGGCTGCCACGCCGCGCGCGCGCCACGCGGGCCCTCGCCGCGCGCGCGCGCGCGCGCCGCCTGCCGTGCCGTGCCGTGCCGTGCCGAGCGGGCGCGCGACTTTGTGCAGATGCCGCGCGTGGGGGTGGCTGCAGTGGCTGCATGGCCTTGCCCGCGTCTTCCTGCGCGCACACCCCCTTCCCCCAAACCCCAGGCGTGCCGCGTTGCATGCACCGCCCGGCGCGCCCGCTTGCCGCTCTGCTCAGCCTCGCCCCTTGGCTCGCCCACTGCACACCCGCGCTTTGCTCCCGACACCCCGACCATCCCCGCCCACTGCACACCCGCGCTTTGCTCCCGACACCCCGACCATCCCCGCCCACTGCACACCCGCGCTTTGCTCCCGACACCCCGACCATCCCCGCCCACTGCACACCCGCGCTTTGCTCCCGACACCCCGACCATCCCCGCCCACTGCACACCCGCGCTTTGCTCCCGACACCCCGACCATCCCCGCCCACTGCACACCCGCGCTTTGCTCCCGACACCCCGACCATCCCCGCCCACTGCACACCCGCGCTTTGCTCCCGACACCCCGACCATCCCCGCCCACTGCACACCCGCGCCTTGCTCCCGACACCCCGACCATCCATGCCCACTGCACACCCGCGCCTTGCTCCCGACACCCCGACCATCCCCGCCCACTGCACACCCGCGCCTTGCTCCCGACACCCCGACCATCCCCGCCCACTGCACACCCGCGCTTTGCTCCCGACACCCCGACCATCCCCGCCCACTGCACACCCGCGCTTTGCTCCCGACACCCCGACCATCCCCGCCCACTGCACACCCGCGCTTTGCTCCCGACACCCCGACCATCCCCGCCCACTGCACACCCGCGCCTTGCTCCCGACACCCCGACCATCCCCGCCCACTGCACACCCGCGCCTTGCTCCCGACACCCCGACCATCCCCGCCCACTGCACACCCGCGCCTTGCTCCCGACACCCCGACCACCCCCGCCCCTGTTTCCCCAACCCCCAACCCCCCACTCCCAATCCCCCCCCCCCCCCCCCCCCCCCCCCATGCCCGTTATATTCCCCTTGTCGCAGGTGCTGAACAACGTCCTTCGCCTCACGCCGCTCGCAAAGGGCGTGGGCCAGGCGGGCGCGGCGTGGCTCGCGCGCCCGCTCTCAGTCGTGCACGGATTCGAGGTCCTCTTCCGCGTGCGCGTCACGTCGCCGACGCCCGGCCGGAAGCCCGCGCCGCCGGCCGACGGCTTTGCCTTTGTACGCGCGCGCCGCGATGCCTGCCGCGATCCCTGCCGCGATCCCTGCCGCGATCCCTGCCGCGATCCCTGCCGCGATCCCTGCCGCGATCCCTGCCGCGATCCCTGCCGCGATCCCTGCCGCGATCCCTGCCGCGATCCCTGCCGCGATCCCTGCCGCGATCCCTGCCGCGATCCCTGCCGCGATCCCTGCCGCGATCCCTGCCGCTGCGCTGCACTGCCGCCGCAGCCGCGCAGCAGCGTTGCGCGTGTGCGCAGGCCGCCCCACCGCGCGCGCCGGTCGCGGTGTACGCTGGCCCTCCATTCCGTTTGCCTCCTTTCCCCTCCCTCCCCCCCCCCGCCCCCACCCCTTTCGTTTTCCCTTGGCGGTCGAAAGACAGTGTGGGAAAGGGGAAGGGAAAACGTTGGCACGTGGCTCCCCTTCACCCGGCACCCCACGCCATCTCTCCTTCTCGCGTCCCACCCTCCGCCCACGCGTCCTGTGCGCCGCGCGACGCGCGCAGGTCTTGCACCGCGACCCGAAACGCACGGCCGCGCTCGGCGGCTCGGGCACGCAGCTCGGCTACGGCGGCCTCGAGAGCGCCATCGCCGTGCAGTTCGCCGTGCGGCCGAGCTGCGCCGAGCAGCACGCGGACGACCCGATTGGCAAGCTCGAACTCGACCACAATGAGAAGGTAGGCGCAGCGTTAAACTGCCGTGTGTAACCGCCGCCGCTTTTGCGTGCATGCGCGATGCACCCCTTTTGGCGTGCAAGTGCTTGCAATTGGCACGGGCTGTGCCTTCAACTCCCCCTTCTTCCTGCCCTCCCTTCCCCTCGTGTCGCGTCTTTTCGATCCTTCGCGCGCGCGCGCTTCTCTCGCACGTCCCCTTCCCCCCGCCCACGCGCACTCGCTTACCCACACACGCGGGCGTCACCATTCCCTTCCCCTTCCTTTCCCTTCCCTTCCCTTCCCTTCCTCCCCATCCCCCCTCCCACCCCATCACTTCCCTCGTCGCAGATCCTGTGCATGATGCCACTCGACCTTCTCCGCCAAAAGCTCTTTTACGTGCGGCGCGGCGACTCTGGGCGGCTCCTCATCAACCCGCACACGGTACGCGGCGGCGCGCAGCACGGCACCAGCCACGCCACGCCACGCCACGCGCACGTTGCTGGCCTTGGCGCCCCAGGCCTCACGGGCGGCTTTGGCGAGCGAGCGGCTCGCAGCGCATCGCCACCGCCAGCCCGCATCGCGTGGCGAGTCGTTCCCCTGGCAGACTCGGCCGCGTGCCGTAGCCTTGCGCCTCAGCGCCTTGCGCGCTCGCACGCTTCGCTCACGCGCCGTCCCTTTGTGAACGCGGGCCTGTCGCCACGCGCTACCCTGCGCGCCATGCGCGTCCCGACCCCCTGCGCGACTCGCCCTCACCCGCACCTGCGCCAGTCTGAAACCTTCTACGCGCCGCGCTTCGAGGACGAGGACGACAACGAGATCGTCACGCTTGACATGGACCAGGCGGCCATGCAGGTGCGCGCTGCAAGCCTGCGAGCGCTTCGCACGGCCGTGCGTAGCCCTGCGCACGCGCGTCCGCGCCCCGCCGCCTTTCCGCCGCCATCGCCACCCATCTTCATCCCGACCGTACGCTGGCGCCTTCGGGCTGGCGCGTGCACGACGACCAACCTCTCTTCCCTCTCCCTCCCCCTACGCTGTCTCCGACCACCCGCCTTCACGCCCCTCCTCGAATGCATGCATGCATCGCGTGCATGCTCTCATTTTCTTGCACGCGCGCACACATGTTCACCGCACCTCGCTCTCTCACGCTTCACGCGCACGCGCGCACCTCAACAACGCACGTCTCGCCCCCACGCACGCACGTCTCGCCCCGCGCGCACTTGCAGGCGCGCGTCGCAAAGATGTCCGGCGAGACTGACGGCCTCTACGACCCGGACGAGTTCCCGCTCGCGCACCGAGTCAACTCGGTCTCCGTGCAGACGGTACGCGCTGCCCCTTTCTGTTGCCTGTCTCGCCGGCATGGCTTGCTGCCGCGCCTGCGCTGCGCCAAATGAGCGGCTGTCGCGTTGGTCTTGGCCGTGCGTCCGAGCGCGGCGTCTGCCCGCCCGAGCGTCAGCGCACGGCTCAGACACGCCTCCATCGGATCCGTGCGCGCGCTCTCAAACCGCCATCGCCCGTGCCGCGCGCCGCCTCCACCTCCATGCGCGCAGGGCGGCCTCGGCCCCGTCTCGACCGCACCGCACCACTCGCGCGCGCACGTCGCGCTCTCCGACCACGGCATTGACCTTGCAGACGGTGCTGAGCACTCGATTCGGATCGTGTTTGAAAAGAGCCGTTACAAGGATGTGCGCGCCGCTGCACAGCGCCGCTCTGCGCAAATGATCGGCCCCCATGCGCCACGAGCGCGACACACACGCCTACCTTCGCTCACGCCGCGCCCCGCGCCGCCGTGCCCGCATCCGGGCCGTTTCAACCGCGCGCGCTCGCTCGTTTTCATCCGTCCCGCCTCCTCCTCCACCTCGCGCTCCGCACCAGCCGACGAAGAGGTTCGCGCGCGGGTGCGCCGTTGCGCCCCTTGTTTTCGCGCGGCCGCTTGCGGCCTCATCCAGCATGGCCGCAACGCGCCGCATGCAAAGGGCGTCGAAGCGTCGCTCGTGCACACGCCGCTCTCGCGCCGCCCGCCCCGCGGTCGCGGCCGCCCCTTCCCGCCGTCGAGAGATGAACGCGGCTATTTGCCCCTCACCCTTGCGCCTTGTCCTTCCGCCGCCCCCCCCCCCGCCCCCCCCCCCCCCCCCCCCCCCCCCCCCTTTGCACCTTTCCGCCTGCCGCGTGTTCCGCTCGCGCAGGTACGCGCAGACCGTCGCGTCAATGCTCTCGCTCGACGGCGCCGACCGCAACGCGCACCACCGCATCACCGACGGCGAGCACCACCTTTCAATCTTCATCGACAATGATTTCAAATCGCAGCTCTCTCTGCAGCTCGACCTCAACGAGGTCTTCCAGGGCCTCGAGAAGTGGGACGGCCGGCTGTACGCCGGCTTCACCGCGTCGACCGGCCGCTTCTATGCCGAGCACGCGATCACCGAGTGGGAGGTCTACGAGGCCGAGCGGCCGCCCGACCGCCTTCGGGCATCTGCCCGCCCGTACGGCGCGGCCTACTAGGGGCGCACGGGCCGAGGAGCGTGTGAGGGGCGGGAAGGGGAAGTGGCTTAGCGGAGGCTTGCGGTGCGGTGCCCGCGAATGCGCCATTCATTGTATGCAAGTGTGCATGTAAGCACACCCATTCGAAGTCAGGCGGGAGCGACGGATGACGAGCCGACGATTGCCACCGCACGACGGGCACCTTTACCGCAGACAGCGCCGTCTCAGCTGCGTCCTCTGGCCTTCGCGGCTCGCATGTGCACCGAGCCACCGGCTTTGCAAAAGGCGCTGCGCGCGCTCCATTGGAATGAAGTGCAGCGTGTCGCAGTGACTCCAATTCATACCGTTGCCAGCGGTGGCCGCATTTTTTGCACGGAGTCGCGCGTCGTTCGCCTCGCGGCACTCGACCGCTCTCACGCCGCGTCGCGCGCTGCACGCGTGTGTCACGCATTGTAATATCCCGGACCAGGCGTCGCATCCACGCCCACCGCCGCGCGACCGTACGCGGCAAAGCGATCGGCGGACCCGAACGAGCACGCCCGCGACGATGGCCGCGTGGAGCTGAGCTGCCGGCCGACGGCCGACTCAGCGGGCGCGTAGCCGGCCGGGCCGGGGCCGGCAAGGCCTGCGGCGCGGATGTGGGCGCGCGCGCGGACGCGCGGCGCGGTGACGTAAACGGCGGCCGCGCGCGTTGCGGCGCGGTCGGCGGCGGTCACGCCAGCGGCGCCGCCGCCGCCGCCGCCGCCGACGTCGCGCGGCGCCAGAGGGCAGCGCGATGCACGCGCGCACGCGACGGCGCGCGCGCTGCGCGCACCGCTCCGCGCGCGCGCGTGCTCGCTGGAGACCCACATACGACTAACCTCCTCACGGCTCGCGCGCGGGAAGGTGAAAAGCGGTGCCGGCCGGCCGGCGCCGCGGCCGGCCGAGCCGCCCGCGGCGAAGGCGATTGTCGCGTAGTGCTGCGGGCCTGGGGTCGCTGCGGCGTTGCGTAGCGCAGCCGCCTCCGCCGCCGTGCCGCGCTGCGACGAGCTGCCAAAGCCCCACGCTGGCGCCGAGCGCGCCTTCGCCTCCGCCTGCTTTAAAAACGAGCCGGGCAGGGTCGCCGTCGCCGGCCCTGGCGAATGGCGGCCGGCCTGCAGCCGCTCGCCCTCGGGGCCCAGGTAGAGCTTGGCCGCGTCGTCGCGCTCCGATGTGCCGAATGCCGCGTTCGGTGGCGAGAGGCGCCGCGCGTCCGCCTGCCGGCCAAATGATGATGGCAAAGCGTAAGACCCCGGCCCAGGCGCCGACGCGCGCGCCGAGCGGCCGCCGGGCAACGCGCCGCGCGGGCTGAGCGCGGCGGGCGAGGCGCTCGGGCTTGAGCTGGCGTCCGAGCCGCGAGGCGAGTCGAGGCCGAAGCGCACCGACGTGCCGAAACCGTACGAGGGCGAAGACAGCTTGCCTGCCGGCGCCCGGGACGCGGCGCGCGCGGCCGCGTGAGCGGAGCGCGCGACGCGCGCGCGCGCGCGCGAGGGGCTAGGCGCGTAGAAGAGGCGAGGCGGACGAGGCAGTGCGCGCACGGCTGGACGGCTGCTTGCCCACCGCCGATTCGGCCGGCCTGTAGCCCGCGGGACCGGGCGACGGCGAGTCCGACGGCACGCGGCCTTCCTGGAAGACGCGCGCCGCGCCGGCGCGCGTCGTCGAGCCAAAACCGTACGAGGGCGCGGTCGGGCGGTGCGAGAGGGGCTGCGCGCCAAACGTGGAGCGCAAGAATCTGGCGGGGCGGAGCACGGCGCGCGCGGCGAGCGCGTCACTTCGACGGCTCGCGGCCGGCTCGCGGCGGCGAATGGCGTACGGCGGACGATGCACGCCTCGCGCGCAGCGCGCCAACGACGGAGCAGCGGCTCACGCGCAAAAGCAATTAGCAACAGTGTCGCGCGCGCGCGCGCTCGCGCGCGGGACTCACGCGTCCTCACGGCCCGCGGGCACCGACGTTGATGGGCGCGGTGAAGAGGACATTCTTGGCACGTGTAACGGTCACGTAACGCACTGCGTGAAAGTGGGCACGCGGCTTCCGTCAGAGGGGCAGGCGTTGATTCAAACGCCGTCTTCAAGTCCAACACTCCGCTTCGATTCGTCATTCGTGGCAGCCGGGTGACGCAGTCACTGACCCGCGTCACGCGTGCGCTGCGAGCTGTGACGCGAATGTACGTCGTGAGTTGTGACCGTGACTTGACCGAGACTTTTGACTTTGAATCGCATTGACCACTCGCGTGTCGCGTCTCGTCCGCCGCCAACGCCAGGATGGCCGACGCCGCGGAGCAATTGCTCGTCCGAGAACGGCAGAGCCGAGAAGCTGCAAGCGCCCATCGGCGCTCTCCGCATGCACCCGCCATCATGAGCCCAATTTCATCCCATCACACATCAGCAGCCTGCCCCCCCCCCCCCCCCCCCCCCCCCGCCCCGCCCCGCCCCCCCCCCCCCCCCCCCCCCCCCCCTTTGCCCCCTGGGCCCCCCTCGCGACGTCCGCCATCTCCCCAAGCCAGACGATCGCCAGGTCGTAGCCGATAGCCAGGCCCCAGTCAGGAGGTGGGTGGAGGGGACGCGAAGTGCCCCACAGTCAGCACCTTGCACACAGTGAGCGCACACTCGCACGTCGCTGCCAGAGGCGAAGCCCCACCGCCATCGCCGCGCCTCCAGCGCCCACCGGCCTGCAGGACCCCCCCACCCACCCCCCGCCCCCCCCAACCCCCACCCGCCTTCCATACCCACACCCCTTTCCCTTCGCATGCCTCGCTTTCAAAGATTCCCTACCCCCCCCCCCCCCCCCCCTCCTTCCCTTCCCCCCTTCGCGCCCCAACGGCCGCCCCACTTTCAAACTCGGCGCTCAGTGCCACGCGCGCTGCTCGCCCTGCGATGCGCCCTGCAGCGGCGCCGCAGCCGCGCACGCGTGCGCGACGGTCTGCAACGCGTTCGTCATCGCGTTCTCCGACGCCGCGGCCGCGGCCGCCGCGGCGTCGGCGGCAACGCCGGCCGCGACGCCGGCCGCCATCGTGAACTCGCCGTTCGGCGCGGGCGCGTGCAGGGCGGCGGCGGCGTTTGGCACGAACGCGGGCAGCTGGTAGACGGGCTGCGTGTGCCCGTCAGACTGCGGCAGCTGCGGCGGCTGGTGGGGCGGTCCATGCGTGACGTGCGCCGTGTGCGCGGGCGGCAACGCGACCAACGGCTGCGTCGACGGGAGCACGGGCGGCACGCCCAGCGCGACGGGGCCGCCCGCCTCCGTCTGCTTGAGCGCGTCAATGAGCACGCGCAGCTCGACCGCGGCCGTCGAGAGCGCGTGCACCGCCGACACGTGCGCAGCATCCACCTGCGCCTCAAGCCCGCGCACGGACGCGCGCGCGCTGTCCGGGAGCGGCCGGCCGCCGTACAGCAGTCCGGCCAGGCCGCCCGCCGCACCGGACCCGTCCGAGCCGCGCTTCGACTTGCGCGCGTGTGCGAGCGAAGCCGGCGAGCCGGAAATCGCGCCCAATTCTGGAAACGCGGCAATGGCGTCGGGAGGTGCACCCGACGCGATCAAAGCGCCGAGGCGCGCGCGCGCGCGCGCGGCGCGCCGCTGCATCGTCGCACGCGCGTTGCGCTCCGTGTGGATCGCGAGCCGTTCGGCGCTCGTTGTGCCGCCACCGCCGCCACCACCACCACCACCGGCGGCGGCGGCGGCGGCGGCGGCGGCGGCGGCGGCGGCCGTCGCGGAGCCGTCGCCTGGCGCGGCGGCGGCGACGAGCGCAGCCAGGCGCTCGATCCGGCCGGCGGCGTACTGGTCGCGGTAGGACTGGCGCTGCGCATCGGTGAGGCCGCGCCAGATGCCACCCATCATGCTCGTCATCTCGCGCATCTTCATCCCCGGGTGTTGTTCCATGAGTTTCGAACGCATCTCTGCGCACGCCACGCGAGCGGGCGGGCGGGCGGGCGCGGACGGGCGAACGCAGGTGGGCGGGCGCGGTGATTGGGCTCCACGGGCGGACGCGCGCGCGTAACGGCACGTGAGGCGTGGTGCGTGGTATCACGCGACAGCGCACAGCGCGCCAGCAGCCCATGAGAGCCGTTGCGCGAGCCGTGTCCGCTCCCCCCCCCCCCCCCCCCCCCCTCCAACCCCGCCCCCCGTACATCTTCGATGGGCAGGGAACAGGTCGCTCTGCCCTCCGCGCAGCATGCACCACGCCCCTCTCGTCATCCGCCATTCCGCCCTCCTCGCCGACTCGCCCCGCCCGGCGCACGCACCGTTACAAAAGATGATGTACGCGTTCTGCTGCCGGCGCGGGAAGCCGGGCGGGTGAGCAGCCGAGGCGCCCATGCCGTCGGCGGGCTTGGCGGGCTTGGCGCGTTTGGCGGCGGGCGCAGTGACCTCGCCGTCCACTCCCGGGCCCTCGACGACCACGTCGTCAATGCTCGCGTGCACGATCGGCAAGACGGCGACCGTGCCCGCCGCGGCGCCGCCGTCCTCGAGCGGCGTGGCGCGTGAAAAGTTTGCCTGCTCCCAAAAGGGGCGGGAGGTCGTCGGGCCCGTTGGCATGCCGGACGCGGCGCACAGGCCCGGCGCGGGCGGCGCGCACGCAAGCGAGACGCCCGCGGGGACCATCACGCCGTGCGGTTCGGCCTGCGAGGTCTCCGCCATTTTTCCACCAGCTGTCGGGCGGCCTTGCGAGCGGCTCGGTCCGGGAGAGGCGAGCTGGCACTGTCCGGTTAGAGCTTGGCGTCGCGGACGGGCGATCCGGACGACTCACGCGGCGAGCACGCAGCGTTCTGCCGCCGTCGCGGCCGCGCGTGCGCTCGCGCATCGGGACCAGGGCGGGAACAGGGCCGACACGCGTGCGATTGTGCGCCGCACGGCGCGCCGCACGGCGCGTGCTCGTCACCGCGGAGCCCGTCGCCCTCGCTCGACATCATCCTCCCGCTTTGCGCGGTCGAGCTTCGCCGCACGCCCCGACCGCGCTTGCGCCACCGGGTGATGCCGCGGCGAACGGACCGCGCGCATGAGCTGCTTGCGCCCGCCGCCCGTTGCGGCGCGAGCCGTCGTCAATCAGGGCGCATCGAGAGGACGCCTGTGGCGCACATGTCTTGCGGCACATGGCACGTGCGACGGCGCGTGCTGCGCGCAACACGATCGACACCAGCCCGACCTCGCCGGACGCCAACGCGTGCGTCGCAGAGCAGCTCGGCGCGCGCGCGCGGCACGCGTCTCAAGTCTCAACGGCGTCCGCCTCGGCGCCGTCGTCGGCGACCTCGTCCCTTTTTTACTTCAAATTTTACTTAACGAATCGTAAAACGGGAAAACTGGCATAGCTCCTCGTTATGGCCTGCACGTGCGAGCGCGTCGCGTCGAGCCCGCGCCTTGCGTCGGTGATTGGGACGCAGGGCAGCGCAGCGCGCAAGCGCAACGTGGGTTTTTTGCTCGCCCTCGCCGCCGTTCTCGCCGTCGCCTCGGACGGCCTCCTCCTCAAGCTGTCGTACCGCGACGGCGCGTCGGCCGCGACGGTGCGCGCGCGAGCGCACCGCGCTCGAGCGCGCGAGCGCGCGTCGCACCACACCGCTCTGCTCGGCGCGCGCAGCCCAGGCCCAACCGTGTGTTCCCTCCGTGGCCGCGCCCGCCCGTCGGCGCGCGCCCGCCCAGGCCGCCATCTTCAAGTACTCGTCGTCCGCCGCGACGATGGCGTGCTTCCTCGCGTCGCTCGCCGCGCGCGACCGTCGGCGCGCAAAGGGCACGCCGGCGCTCGTACCATGGCCGTCGGCGACGGGCTGGCGGTACGTGCTCGCCTCCGCGACCCTCAACGTCTTCCTCGAGATGTGCTACACGCTCGGCTTTGCGTTCACGACGTCGGCCAATGTGCTCGCGTTCGCGGCGATTGCGCCCGTGTGGGCGGCGCTCATGTCGTGGCCGGCGCTCGGGCTGCGCGTGCCGCGCCGGACGGTCGTCGCATGCGCATTCGCGCTCGCCGGCTCCGTCGTCATTGGCCTCAGCTTCCGCGCGACGCTCGGCACGTCGGCGACCGGCGCGGACGAGGGCGCACGCACGCGCGACGCGCTCGGCCTTGTCTTCGCCATCGGCACGGGCATCACGGCAGCGGCGCAGCTGACGCTGATCCAATCGGCAGCAATGCGCGCGCCCGAGACCAACATGCTCATCGCGCACGGCCTCGGCGTCGCGCTCGTCTCGCTCACCGGATTTGCGCTTTTGCCCGCACTCCACCCGCCCGGCGCGCCGCTCGCGCCAACCGACGCCGCCATCGGCTACTTGTGCCTCGACGGCGTGGTGGGCTCGGCGTTCGCGATCTCGGCGCTCACGCTCGCCGTCTCGTTCATCCCCGCCACGGAGGTCTCCCTCCTGCTGCAGGTCGAAGGTCTCCTTGGCCCCCTTTCCACCTTTTTGGTTTTAAATGAGGTGCCGACCGTCTACTCGCTCGCGGGCGGCGGCGTCGTGATCGCCGCGGTCGTCGTGCACGAGGCGCTCGCGTTCCGCGAGGAAATACGCGCCGCGCGCGACGAGGCCGCAGCGAGCGCCGCCGCCTTGTCGCACTCGCCGGCGGCCGACGCCGGCGCGGCGGAGCTTGGCGTGCGGCGCTGACAAGCCGCGGCGGGGCTGCGCGAGAGAGCTGTCGCGCTGTCACTAGCGGCCATTGGGCAGTGATCACTGGCATAGAGGCCGCAAGCGGCTGTATCCATACGGGCGAAAGCGGTGTGGGGGCGGAGGAACGAACAGGTTGACTAGGTGGACACTGGACAGTGGACACTGAGAAGGCCTCAACTGAGGGCGCGCACCGCGTCCACCTCCTGCAGACACACAGAGGCAAGGGCGCGTGCGCGCCCGTCAGAGCCACATCGCGCCGCGCGCCGCCGCCTCCTCGCGTGCGGACACGAAGGCGCAACGCAGGGCCAGGCGCGTGCCCGCGCGTGCCGCGCGCGCGTCGGCGGCGGCGGCGGCGGCGCGCACCGTTTGCCGCGCAGCGGCGGACGCGCGCGAGGCGGCGAGTGTCACGTCGTAGACCGGCCTGGGCTGCTCGGCGCCACGTTGAAAGTTGGGCGCCTGCTCGCCGCCGAGTTTCAAACTGGGCGCGGCGGGCGCGCGCGACACGGGCGCCGGCTGCGCCTCCGAGTCCGCGCCCGCCTCGAAGGGCGCGCCGTCGAGCGCGTCGGGCGCTGGCACCTCGGAGCGCACGGCGAGCGGCACCGCGCGCCCGCCATTGTTCTCGTCAGCAGCGACCACGTGCACGTCGGCAGTCGGCACGGTTGGTTTGCCAGTCACCGCCGCCGTTACGCCCGTTACGCCCGTTACGCCTGTGACGGCCATGGCGTCCGAGTCACCGGGCGCCGAGGTGTCGACGCCCGCGCGCGTCGGCGGCTGCGCGGTGGGGTCCTGCGCGCACGCGCCGGCGCGCGCGACGCGAGGCGGTGAGAAAAGGCGGAGGGAAGGAGGGATGGGGAAGGGGGGAAAGGGGGGAGGGGGGGGGGAGGGGACAGTGGGGGATGCAATGAGGCGGTGAGAAAAGGCGGAGGGAAGGAGGGATGGGGAAGGGGGGGAAGGGGAAGGGGGGTAGGGCAGTGGGAGGGAAGGAGGGATGGCGAGGGATGGGCATGGGATGGGTTCAAATGAGATGGGATGAGAAGGGCTAACGGGGATGGGGGGGGGGGGGGGGCAATGGCATGGGATGGGTTCATAAAGAGCATCGTTAGAGCTGGGCGCGCCCCGCAGCCAACCGCTCATCGCCGCGCCGTGCGTCGCGTGCGCTGCCGCGCCGTGCGCCGCGCCGACCGGCGCGCCGCGATCGCTCGCGTCCCTGCGCCCCGCGCGCACCTCCGCGTGCGCGCGCGCCTCGCGCGCGCCGGCCGCGTCGGCCGCGGCGACGGCGTCGGCATGCGCGGAAAGCGCGCGGCGTGCGGCGAGCGCGCGCATCGTGAGCTCGACGGTCGCCGAGCGCGCGGGCGTCGGCTCGAGCGCGTCGGGCCGCACGCCGTTGCGTGCGATGATCGCCTCCGTCCTCGACGCGTGGTCGAGCTGCGACGGGCGGTAGATGCGGGGGCCGCCCATCGCTGAGCCCGGGTTCGTGCCTTCGATATCGTCCACTTTGTTCGTCGTTTTGGTCGGCGGCGCGGGCTCGCCCGGCGCGTTGTACGCCACGCGCCTCCGCCCCGTATGCTCGTCGTAATCAGGCCGCCGGTACAGGACGAAACCGTCGCCGCGCGATCCCGTCCTTGTGCCCTCCACGTCGTCCACGTCCAAAATGCCGCGGCGTGTGCGCGTCGCGCGGCGGCGCGCGGAGAGCGCGTCGGCCGACGCGCCCTCGATCGCCGCCGGCGGAGGCCGCGCGCCGCGCCCGTCCGTCCGCATCAGCCGTGCGCGCGAAAAGGGCTGGAGATGCGCCGCGGTACTGATGGGTCCGGTGCCGCCCGGACCCATGTCGTAGGTGTATACGGGATCGAGCGGGTCGCGCGCCGCGCCACGCTCGGGCGCGAACGCGCCCTCGCCGCCACCGCCGCCAGCGCCCGGGTTGCGCCAGCCACGCGCGCGCCGGTCGGCGGAGATGTCCGCGACGTAGAGCGGGTCGCGCGGCGGCCCAACGCGGCGCGCGTCCGCCGTGCGCGCGCGCCAGTGCGCGCACGCGCCTTCGACGGGCGACGGCGGCGTGCGCGGCGCGGCGGTTTTGTACAGCACGCGCGGTCTGTCTACCTGGTAGAGCGTCTCGCGCACCTGCCCACGCGCGAGCGGCGCGCCGCGCGCGGCCAGCGCGGGAACGTGCACGCCGCGCCACTCGGCGGGGCCCCAACGCGCGCGCGTCGTGGGCAGCGCGTAGACGGGCGCGACGGGGTTGCGGCCCGACGAGCGGAAAAGCGCGCGCGGCGCCGCGCCGTCAATGTCGCTTGTCGACAGCGAGCGCGACATGCCGGCCGCGCCGACGCCGCCGTCGCGCTCGCGCGTGCGCGCGCGCGGCGCCGCGCCGTCAATGTCAGCCGTAAACAGCGCGAGCGAAGCGGTGCGCGCGAAGGGCGCGGAGGACGCAGGCCATGCGCGTTCAATGTCGCGCACGTGCATTGGGTCGCGCAGCGCGTGCTTGGCCGTGAACATGCGCGCAAGCGCGTGCTCCGAGAACGGTGCGAACTCGAACGCCATGGCGTGTACGTAACAGGCGCGCGCGAAACGGGCATCAGCTGAAGTCTTGACTCATAAGTCATAACTTTTTTTTTTTTTTTTTCACAGGTCAGGAGTACAGGTAATCGCGGGCATTAAGAAACCGTACCATTAAGAAACTGGGGCCGAATTTTTGGCGATCGGTCGAAGAAACTGAGGCTGCCCGGTGGCGCGCAGGGGCTTGGCGAAGGCCATGGCCGCTACTCTGACGTTATCCTTGCTGTCCCCTCACCATCCTTTAGAAATTGCACACAAGAAACTGTGGCTGCCCACTGAGAAGGCTTGTGAAACAGCGAAGAAACTGAGGCCCAACCCCAAATCCCTGCTTTCTTAATACTAACGGCGCTTACGTCAGGACAGCGGGGTCAGCACCAGCTGCGGGGGAATCGAGTAGCCACCAATGTCGTCGATTCCCGCGCATCCCGGTCACCAGCGAGCGGGCAGCGAGGCCCGACGGGCCCAAAGGGCCCGCACGTGCCTAACCGCCGCGCGCTGCCGGTCGCGTGCCGCCGCCCGCGTGCAGGCGATACACGCCGTCCAAACCACCGCACGCGTCAGCGCCCGCTTCCGCCGCCTGGTCGGCCGCACGACGCGGCGCGGCCCCCGCGCGCACCATGCGCGCGCGCGCGAGCAGCAGCTGCGCGTGCACGCGCACCACACACGCGGCGAGCTGGTGGCGCATGACGCGCTCGAGCGACGCCTGGGCGGCGCCGCGAGTCGGCGCGCGCATGCGCGCCATCCACGCGTCCGCGCCCATGTGCGAGAGCGTCTTGAGGAGGGCAGCCAGCCCGGCCGACCATTCGCCAAAACTGCCGACGACGACCGCCTGAAGCGGCGGGAACTCGTGGAGGCGCCGCTGCATCGGGCCCACGTGGCCCTCTGGCGCCGCGAAGACCTCCCGGTCGAGCGCGACGCACTCGCGCAGCCGCTCCCTCGGCACCTCGCGCGCGCGCAGCTCCACTGCCCCGCAGCGTCGGGCGTCCGCCCACGGCTTGTAGCGCGTCGGGCAGAAGGCGAGCGTCTTGAGCTCGAAGAGGTTCAGCTGGCTGCGAAGCGCGATGACGAAGTCGACTGTCGGCACGCGCCGGCGACCGAGCGCACGGCGGCCCGCGGCCGGCACGCCGGCGAGCACGGAGCCGAAGATGTCACTGTCCTCGAGGCGCACGTAGGCGCCCGCCATGCGGGCGAGCGACGCGACCGCGGCGAGAACCGGGTCATGCCGAAGCTTGGCGAAGTGGTCGTGCGCGACGCCGGGCGCCGCAGCGATCGAGTCGCCGTAAGCGTCGACGGGCACCGGCCGCTGCGCGCCGCTGCGCGGGAGGCGCGCGCCCGCCGCCGCGAGCGGCGCGCATGCCGGGCTCGGCAGGCCAAAGTAGCGCGCCGTGGCCTCGACTCACTCCGCGCACGAGAAGGCGCCGAGGCCGCGCGGCAGCAACGAGAGAAACAAGCCGCTCTCCCGACCGAGTGCGAACCACAGCTGGCGCGCGCGTGCGCAGGGGGGCATGGCGGCGTGCTCCGCGTCGAGCATCGCGAGGCGGCAGCGCTCGCGGTCGCCGGTGATGTCGGCCTGCAGGTTGGGTCTGCGACCCGCGTCGGGCGCCGCGGGTGCGACCGACCCAGCGGGCAAGTGCAGCACGCGCACCTCCACGCCGTCCGGCTGCTGCCTCCATCCGGCCAGCTCCGTCTGCATGCGACTCCACGTCGCCTCGAGCTCGCCGCCTAGGCGCGAGCCCGAGGCGAAAAACTGGCGCCAGCCCTGCGTGGGCATGTCTTCGAATGCGCCGCGACCGACGCGAGCTGCGATGGCCGGGCGGTCGAGGATGCCCTGCATGAGCACCGTGCCGTCCGGCGCGAGCGTGTCGAGCAAGTGCGGCACGACCCGCCACGCTGCGCCCCAGACTTCCGCGAGCGCAGAGTCGGCCTGCCTGCGCAGGCCGCCGCCGTGCTGCGCGACCGGCAGGAACAGCCGGCGGCAGGCGTGAGCATCTGTGGACACCGAGACGCCGAGGGCGACGGTGGCGACCCGAAGGACGGCAGCGTCGTAGATCGCCGCCGCGCCGGCCGCGTCGGAAGGGTAGGAGTTGGAGGTGAACCATGCGAAGCGGTGCTGGAACGAGCAGCGCAACACGACCCACAGCGACTGTTTGTCCGACGAGCCGAGCGACTGAATCATGTTGTTCGCTTTGCCGGCAAGCTCGTCGGCCTTCGTGCTGAGGGTCGAGTGCACATACTCGCGCGCGCCGATGGGCACGCCGTAGACATCGATGCCGTAATGCGCGCCACCCGCGCCGTCTGGCACCGAGCCGTGCGGGATCGAGCCGCGGCAGGCCTCGAGCGTGGCCATGTGGAGCGGATCGATCCAGCACTGCGACTTGGCCGCATTGGCGCAAAGGCCGAGGTCCTCCAGCCGTCGCGTGAAGTCCGCAAGCGCGGCGAAGACATCTACCGGCCGCCCGAGGAGGTAAACGTCGTCGTGCGCCGCGCGGACCGCCCCGCCGTGGAGCGCCAGGCGCGCGTCGAACTCCTCGAGAAGGGGTTGGATGGCGGCCGCGAAGAAGAAGGAGCTTTCCGGCGCACCCTGCTGGACGCCCTCGGAGCTGCGGAAGCCGAGCTCACGGAGAGGTGCCCCGCCGCTGCCGCCGCCCGCGAAGACCAGCGCCTCTTGAGCGAGCGTCGCGAGCGCGAGGCGAGCGAGCGCTCGGAGGTCCTCAGGGAGGCGAACGTCCGTCAGGCAGCGCAGGAGATGCGCCCGACTGACGGAGTTGAAGGCGTTGGAGACGTCGACCGCGACGATGCAGAGCGTGGGATCCGCGTCGAGGAGTTCGCGCACGGAGAGGACGAGCTTGGTGCCGCCCGACGGTACGGCGACTCCCAGCTGCTGCGGCGCGAAGTAGCCCGCCGCCAGCGCCTTGTGCGATGCGCGCGAGACCACCGCCTTGGAAACCGCCCGTCGCAACGCACAACCGATGCCGACCGGGCGAGCGTCCTCGCGCCCGTCCACCCCGGGCGTACACTTGCGAAGCGCCAGAAGCCGCACGGAGGAGAAGACGAAATTGAACCACGCAGGCAGCAAGTTGTTGGCGAAGCGCGTCGCAAAGTAGGCGCCCGAGTGTGCCGCATCGGCCGCCATGATCGACGGGAAGGGCACGGTCGGCACTAGGGCGATGAGGTATTCGTAGCGCCAGGTCGAGGCGCCAGCCGCCTTGTCCGTGTCGAGGCTGCGGAACGCCGTCACGATGTCTTCCGGCGAGACCACCACTCGGGGCAAGTCGTCCCGATCGGCAAGGCCGTCGTCGACGTCCGCCGTGCGCACCGGGTGTTTGGCTGCCATCTGCGCGAGCACCTCCGGGCGGGCTATGTCGGCGACACCCAAGCTCTCCAGTAGCCGCCGCGCGTCGGACACCTTGCCCTTGGCGATGAGTGCGAGCACGCGCTTGTGCAGGCGCTCGTCCGCATCCTGCGACGACTGGAACGCGCGCGCCGCGTGCCACGAGCAGTCGCGCTCCCAGTGCGCAACCAATTGGTCGTAGTCACCCGCCTCCCATGCGGCGAAGCGCGCGGCAAGCTGTTTGCCTACCCTCACTTTGTCGGCGCGGGTCGCGCGTAGGAGGAGCGCTGGCAGCAGGAGAAGCATCTTCAGCGCGCGTTCTGTCGCCGGCTGGCGTGCGCCGTGGCCGCCGGTGCCCTCGTCCGCCTCGGCGTCGCGAAGCTTGTGGATCACCTGCACGAAAGCCGCGGCGAAGCGCTCTGAAAAGTCGTGCGGCACGCTGACCAGCATCGGGACGGCCGAGTCAGGCGCCAGACCCGCGGCCTGCATGACGGTGAGGTGGTCCAGCGCCGCGTACGTGCCGCCCTGCATCGACCGGTGCGCCGTGGCCGGCGGCATGGCGGGGTCTGCGCGGCTAGCCCCGGCACGGTGCCGCTGCCGCCGGCCGCGCGCGCCGGCATCATCGCCGCCGGCGTGCCCGTCGTCGACGACGTCGACGTCGTCGTCGCCGCCGGCGCCCCGCTCGTCCTCGTCTCCGTCCCGCGGTGGTGGCGGCGGCGGAGGGGGCGGCGGTGGCGGCGGGTAGGGCGGCGGAGGCGGCCCCTGCGGTGGCCCCTGCTGGCCCTGTGCCGGACGCCGGAACGTGCGCGGGGCTGGCCGTGACGGCGGCGCGCTTGCGCGGGGGGAGGAGCCCGTCCCTTGTGATGGCCCGCCCGTGGCCGCACGGGTGCGCGCCGACGGGCGGTCCGCCCCGTCACGGCCGCGTCTGTCGCCGACCTGCGGTGACAGCCGGTGCGCTTCCTGCCGCAGCCTCTCGGCGGCGAGCATCGCAACTCCCCGAAGCCCGTGGAACGCCGCCTCACGTCCGTGGAGCGCGACGCGCAGACCCGTGCACACATCCGCCGCCATGTCGCAGGCGAAGACCTCGACGGGCGACGGCTCCGCGGCCCGCCGCCCGCCGCCCTGCGCGGGTCCGACGCCCTGCCAGCCCGTCACGCGCGGCGGAGCGAGAGGTGCCACGACGAGCTCGGGCGTGCCCCCGGTGAGGATCGCCAATGCGCGTAGCGCCAATTCGCGCAGGCGGGACGCCATGAACTCGTGCACAACCGTCGTCTGCGCGCACCAAAGCTTGTCCGGGTGCAGGCCGCGTGCGAGCGCGCGATGGAAGTTTGACTTGCCAATGCGTGCCCACTCTGCAGGCGTGGCGTCCGACCCAGGCCGCTCCGAATGGGGCAGGTTCGCGAGCACGTGCTTCGCCGTCGCCGTGTCGACAAAATCGGGGCCGAGCCGGTGCGAAACGAGGTAGTCGTAGATCCCCGTGTACGAGGTGACGATGGCCTGCAGGTGGCGGAGCCGGGTGGCGACCATCGGCGCGATTGCGAAAGGCTGCGGCATCTCCGCCACCGGGGGCATGAGCGCCAGTGGCCTTTCGCGGCGAGCAGGGAGGCCGCAGCCTTTGACATCATTCTAGTACCGTTACTTTGACATCATTCTAGTACCGCGACAGTCCCGGCCATTGGGCGCGTCAGCCGTCGGACCACCGACCGCGCGCGCGCGCGCGCGCCGGCGCTCACGCCCGCTGCGCGCGAGGCGCCGTGCTCGCCGACGTGCGCGCGCGCGGCGTGGACGACGCACCGAACGGCGCGTTCGACGGCTCGACCGCGCCGCCGCCTCCACCGCCGATCAGGCCCCCGAGCGAGAAGCCCGATGCCGCGGCCACCCTCGCCTCGCGCACCGCGCGCAGCCGCGCGGCGTCGCGCGGCGGCAGCTGCAGCATCGTGACGAGCACGTTGAAGAGCGGGCCGTTGTGCGCGTCACCCATCTCTATGTAACGGAGCAGCGTGTGACGAAGGTGCTCGCGCTCGGTGAGCGCTGCGTCGCGCCGCGACTTGAGCGCCGCCGCCGCGCGCAGCGCGCGCGAGAGACGCGCCTCGACGCCGCCCAGCCTCTCGTCCGCGGCCTCGGCCCACGCCCCAAACGCCGCGGCGCTCGCGCGCAGCGCGCGCGCCGCGGCGAGCGCCTCGGCGCGCGCCGCGTCCGCGCCGGACGTGGCGGCGCGCAGCAGCAGGAGGGACAGCGGCCGGGCTGCAGTGTCCGCGAGCAGGCGCTGCGCGCACGGCGCGCGGCGCGCACGGCGCGCGGCGCCACGTCAGGGCGCGATTTGAATTGCGGGGCGCGATTTAAATTGCGGGGCGCGATTTAAATTGCGGGGCGAAAATTGAATTCTGGCGCGGCTGACGTGGCGCGCGAGCAGCCAGCCGCGCAAAAGCCGCCGGTGCGGCATGTGGCGTGTGGCGCGTGGCGCGTGGCGCGCGGCGCGGCGCAGCGCGAACGCCATCGCACCGGCAAATCCGATCCGTCGATTGGCGCAAAGTCAGCGGCAACGACCACGTCGCCCGGCTCACAGCCAATGAGCGCGCCGCTCGCGAGGACGCGCCCAGCGCCGTCCACGCGAACTTCGCCTACGACACCGCGGCGGCACGGCGCGGCGCGCGCGGCATGTTCTCAGCGTGCGCCGTGTGCCGTGCCGCGCCGTGCCGCGAATTGAATTTCGGCTGACGATGGCGCGCGCGTGGGCGCAGCGCGCGGCGCTCGGCACACGCGGCACGCACGCGGCACGCACGCGGCACACACGCGGCACACACGCGGCACACACGCGGCGCACACGCGGCACACACGCGGCACACACGCGGCACACACGCGGCACACACGCGGCACACACGCGGCACACACGCGGCACACACGCGGCACACACGCGGCACACACGCGGCACACACGCGGCACACACGCGGCACACACGCGGCACACACGCGGCACACACGCAGCACACACGCGGCGCGCCCCTTTGGTCCGCACACGCGCGGCGCACGCACGCACGCACGCACCATCGTCAGCGATGGCGGCGCGCTTGGCGACGGGCAGCAACACAATGGCACCCGCGCCGCCCAGCCGTCGCTGCAGCACCGTGGCGAGCGCCGCCGCGCGCCGCGCGAGCGCGCCGCCGGCTGCGTCGGCCTCGCCGTGCGCGGGCGCGGCGGACGCGCGGCGCGACGTGGCGCGGTGCGGCGCGGTGGCGGGCGTGGCGGGCGTGGTGGGCGCGCTCGGCGGCGGCGGCGGCGCAGGCGGCGCGCCACCGCTCGCAAGACCGAGCAGGCCGCCGAGCCCGCCGCCGCCGCCGCTTCCGCCCGCCGCCGCAAGCCGAGCGTCGCGCGCGGCGCGCAGGCGCGCAACGTCGCGCGGCGGTAGCTGCAGCATCGTGACGAGCACGTTGAAGAGCGGGCCGTTGTGCGCGTCACCCATCTCTATGTAACGGAGCAGCGTGTGACGCAGGTGCTCGCGCTCGATCGCGGATTCGGCGGCGGATCCCACCATCGCGTCCGCCGCGCCCGCGCCCGCGCCCGGGCCACCCGCGTCGCCGCCGGCCACGGGCGCGTGCGCCGCGCCGAGCGCGCGCGCGCGCACCTCCGCCTCGTCCGCGCGCGCCTCGGCCGCCGCCGCGCGCGCGTCCGCCGCCTCGGCGCGCGCGGCGCGCTCGCGCAGCGCCGTGGCCTCCGCCGCGGCGCGCGGCGCGTCGGCGCGCGCCGTGGCCGCGTCCGCCTCGGCCGCGCGCGCTGCGGCAAGCAGGACGGCGTCACCGTCACCGCTACTGTCGCCGTCACCGTCACCGCGTTCGCGTTCGCTGCCACCGCCGCCGCTGGCTGGCGGCGCGGCGGCGGCAGCGGCGGCGGCGGCAGCGGCCGCGCGACGCGCCGCGGCCAGCTCCGCCTCCTGTCGCTCGAGCAGCTCGCGCGAGCGCGCCTTGACGGCGCCCAGCTCGCGGCGTAGTCGCGCGGCCTCCGCAGCGCCGCGCTCAGCGGCAGCGACGCCCTCCGCCTCGGCGGCGGCGCGCGCCTCGGCCTCGTCCGCCGCAGCGGCGGACGCGGCGGCCGCCGCCGCCTCTGCGAGCGTTACGCGCTGCCGCAGCGCCGCGAGATCAGCCGACGCCGCGCGCAACCGCGCGCGCTCGGCGCGCAGCGCCGCCGACTCCGCCTCCGCGGCGTCAACGCGCGAACGCGCCTCGACCAAATCGGCGCGCGCGCGCGCGAGCGCGCCGGCGGCGTCGTCCGCCGCAGAGGCCGCGCGCCGCACGTCCGCGTCGCGCGCCGCGCGCGCTGCCGCCGCCTCAGCCGCCGCGGCCGCGGCCACGCGCTCCGCGGCGTCCGCGCGCGCGCGCGCCGCGTCGGCGTCCGCGCGCGCCAACGCCGCGTCGGCGGTGGCGGCGGCGGCGGTGGCCATGGCGGCGGCGGCACCAACGGTCGCTGCGGGCGCATCGGCGCCGCCATTGCCGCCCGCTGCGGGCGGCACGCCCGCGCGCGCACCGGCGGCGACAAGCTCGGCGTCAGCCGGGCCGTTGCCGCCACCGCGCGCCTGCGCAGCGGCGAACACGGCCGACTGGCGCGCGCGCTCGGCAACGCCGCGCGCTTCGGCCGCGTCGGCGCGCGCGGCGGCCGCGTCAACGCGCGCCGCGTCCGCCTCAGCCATCGCGTTGTCGCGCGCATCAGCCAACCGCTCCATCTCCGCCCTCACGCGCGTCGCGTCGGCGCGCGCGAGCGCGAGCGCCGCGTCCGCGTCGGCCTGCGCCGCGACCGCGCGCTCGGCGCGCGCCTGCGCCACAGCAAGCTCCTCGCCAGTCTGCTGCAGCAGGCGGTGCGCGGCGGCCGCCGCCTCCTCGCGCGCGACGAGCCGCTCCTGCACGGCCGCCATGCTCTCAGCGACGCGCGCCGCGTCCGCGCGCGCCGCGTCCGCGTCGGCACGCACCGCCGCGTTAGTCTCGGAGAGCGCGCGGTTCGCCTCATCGCGCGCGCGGAGCGCCTCTTTCGACTTCTCGACGATGCGCTGGTGATGCGCGCCGTACCGCTCCAGCCGGCCGCGCGCCGCGCCCAGCTCCGCCTCCGCAAGCGCGAGCTCGACGAGCAGGCTTGCTTCGCCAACCGACGCCGCGCCGTTCAACATGCCAACCGCCGCCGCGCCCACCGTCGCAACGCCCGCGCCCGCGCGCGCGTCCGACGCCACGCCGCGCGCGCTGACGTCGAGCGCCGCCGCGGCCGCGCGCTCGGCGGCAGCCGCGCGCGCGTCGTCAAGCTCGGCGCGCAGCGTGACCAGCTCAGCGTCTGCCGCGGCGCGCGCGGCTTCGAGCTCCGCGGACGCCGTCAAGGTGGCCTTGCGCGCGCTGTCAAGCTCGGCGCGCAGCGTGGCCAGCTCGGCGTCCACCGCGGTGCGATCGTCGCCCTCAGCGGACGCGCGCTCGGCGTCCGCCGCGGCGCGCGCGGCTTCGAGCTCCGCGGACGCCGTCAAGGTGGCCTTGCGCGCGCTGTCAAGCTCGGCGCGCAGCGTGGCCAGCTCGGCGTCCACCGCGGTGCGATCGTCGCCCTCAGCGGACGCGCGCTCGGCGTCCGCCGCGGCGCGCGCGGCTTCGAGCTCCGCGGACGCCGTCAAGGTGGCCTTGCGCGCGCTGTCAAGCTCGGCGCGCAGCGTGGCCAGCTCGGCGTCCACCGCGGTGCGATCGTCGCCCTCAGCGGACGCGCGCTCGGCGTCCGCCGCGGCGCGCGCGGCTTCGAGCTCCGCGGACGCCGTCAAGGTGACCTTGCGCGCGCTGTCAAGCTCGGCGCGCAGCGTGGCCAGCTCGGCGTCTGCCGCGGCGCGCGCGGCGTCGAGCTCCGCGGACGCCGTCAAGGTGGCCTTGCGCGCGCTGTCAAGCTCGGCGCGCAGCGTGGCCAGCTCTGCGTCTGCCGCGGTGCGCGCGGCGTCGAGCTCCGCGGACGCCGTCGAGGTGGCCGCGCGCGCGCTGTCAAGCTCGGCGCGCAGCGTGGCCAGCTCGGCGTCCACCGCGGTACGATCGCCCCCCTCAGCGGCCGCGCGCTCGGCGGCAGCCGCGCGCGCGCTGTCAAGCTCGGCGCGCAGCGCGGCCAGCTCGGCGTCCGCCGCGGCGCGCGCGGCTTCGAGCTCCGCGGACGCCGTCGAGGTGGCCTTGCGCGCGCTGCCAAGCTCGGCGCGCAGCGTGGCCAGCTCGGCGTCCACCGCGGTGCGATCGCCGCCCTCAGCGGTGGCCGCCGCGGCAGCCGCGCGCGCGCTGCCAAGCTCGGCGCGCAGCGTGGCCAGCTCGGCGTCCACCGCGGTGCGATCGCCGCCCTCAGCGGCGGCCGCCGCGGCAGCCGCGCGCGCGCTGCCAAGCTCGGCGCGCAGCGTGGCCAGCTCGGCGTCCGCCGCGGTGTGATCGCCTCCTTCAGCGGCAGCCGCCGCGGCAGCCGCGCGCGCGCTGTCAAGCTCGGCGCGCAGCGCGGCCAGCTCGGCGTCCGCCGCGGCGCGCGCGGCGTCGAGCTCCGCGGACGCCGTCAAGGTGGCCTTGCGCGCGCTGTCAAGCTCGGCGCGCAGCGCGGCCAGCTCGGCGTCCGCCGCGGCGCGCGCGGCGTCGAGCTCCGCGGACGCCGTCAAGGTGGCCGCGCGCGCGCTGTCAAGCTCGGCGCGCAGCGTGGCCAGCTCGGCGTCCACCGCGGTGCGATTGCCCCCCTCAGCGGCCGCGCGCTCGGCGGCAGCCGCGCGCGCGCTGTCAAGCTCGGCGCGCAGCGCAGCCAGCTCGGCGTCTGCCGCGGCGCGCGCGGCGTCGAGCTCCGCGGACGCCGTCAAGGTGGCCGCGCGCGCGCTGTCAAGCTCGGCGCGCAGCGTGGCCAGCTCGGCGTCCACCGCGGTGCGATCGTCGCCCTCAGCGGACGCGCGCTCGGCGTCCGCCGCGGCGCGCGCGGCTTCGAGCTCCGCGGACGCCGTCAAGGTGACCTTGCGCGCGCTGTCAAGCTCGGCGCGCAGCGTGGCCAGCTCGGCGTCCACCGCGGTGCGATTGCCCCCCTCAGCGGCCGCGCGCTCGGCGGCAGCCGCGCGCGCGCTGTCAAGCTCGGCGCGCAGCGCGGCCAGCTCGGCGTCTGCCGCGGCGCGCGCGGCGTCGAGCTTCGCGGACGCCGTCAAGGTGGCCGCGCGCGCGCTGTCAAGCTCGGCGCGCAGCGTGGCCAGCTCGGCGTCCGCCGCGGTGCGCGCGGCGTCGAGCTCCGCGGCCGCCGTCGAGGTGGCCTTGCGCGCGCTGTCAAGCTCGGCGCGCAGCGCGGCCAGCTCGGCGTCCACCGCGGTGCGATTGCCCCCCTCAGCGGCCGCGCGCTCGGCGGCAGCCGCGCGCGCGCTGTCAAGCTCGGCGCGCAGCGCGGCCAGCTCGGCGTCCGCCGCGGTGCGATCGCCCCCCTCAGCGGCCGCGCGCTCGGCGGCAGCCGCGCGCGCGCTGTCAAGCTCGGCGCGCAGCGCGGCCAGCTCGGCGTCTGCCGCGGCGCGCGCGGCGTCGAGCTCCGCGGACGCCGTCAAGGTGGCCGCGCGCGCGCTGCCAAGCTCGGCGCGCAGCGCGGCCAGCTCGGCGTCCGCCGCGGCGCGCGCGGCGTCGAGCTCCGCGGACGCCGTCAAGGTGGCCGCGCGCGCGCTGTCAAGCTCGGCGCGCAGCGCGGCCAGCTCGGCGTCCGCCGCGGCGCGCGCGGCGTCGAGCTCCGCGGACGCCGTCAAGGTGGCCGCGCGCGCGCTGTCAAGCTCGGCGCGCAGCGCGGCCAGCTCGGCGTCCGCCGCGGCGCGCGCGGCGTCGAGCTCCGCGGACGCCGTCAAGGTGGCCTTGCGCGCGCTGTCAAGCTCGGCGCGCAGCGTGGCCAGCTCGGCGTCCACCGCGGTGCGATCGTCGCCCTCAGCGGACGCGCGCTCGGCGTCCGCCGCGGCGCGCGCGGCTTCGAGCTCCGCGGACGCCGTCAAGGTGACCTTGCGCGCGCTGTCAAGCTCGGCGCGCAGCGTGGCCAGCTCGGCGTCCACCGCGGTGCGATTGCCCCCCTCAGCGGCCGCGCGCTCGGCGGCAGCCGCGCGCGCGCTGTCAAGCTCGGCGCGCAGCGCGGCCAGCTCGGCGTCTGCCGCGGCGCGCGCGGCGTCGAGCTTCGCGGACGCCGTCAAGGTGGCCGCGCGCGCGCTGTCAAGCTCGGCGCGCAGCGTGGCCAGCTCGGCGTCCGCCGCGGTGCGCGCGGCGTCGAGCTCCGCGGCCGCCGTCGAGGTGGCCTTGCGCGCGCTGTCAAGCTCGGCGCGCAGCGCGGCCAGCTCGGCGTCCACCGCGGTGCGATTGCCCCCCTCAGCGGCCGCGCGCTCGGCGGCAGCCGCGCGCGCGCTGTCAAGCTCGGCGCGCAGCGCGGCCAGCTCGGCGTCCGCCGCGGTGCGATCGCCCCCCTCAGCGGCCGCGCGCTCGGCGGCAGCCGCGCGCGCGCTGTCAAGCTCGGCGCGCAGCGCGGCCAGCTCGGCGTCTGCCGCGGCGCGCGCGGCGTCGAGCTCCGCGGACGCCGTCAAGGTGGCCGCGCGCGCGCTGCCAAGCTCGGCGCGCAGCGCGGCCAGCTCGGCGTCCGCCGCGGCGCGCGCGGCGTCGAGCTCCGCGGACGCCGTCAAGGTGGCCGCGCGCGCGCTGTCAAGCTCGGCGCGCAGCGCGGCCAGCTCGGCGTCCGCCGCGGCGCGCGCGGCGTCGAGCTCCGCGGACGCCGTCAAGGTGGCCTTGCGCGCGCTGTCAAGCTCGGCGATGGCCACGTCTCGCTCGGCGGTGGCGGCGGCGAGCGCGGCCGCCAGGTCAGCGCGCGCATCAACGCCTCCGGCGCCGCTGCCCATCGCGGGCACCGCGTCGAGCGCGTCCCAGCCACCGCCGTCCGCCCAGCCGCCGGCGCCCGCGCCGACGCCGCCGGCGTCCAGCTGCTGCTGCTGCGGCGGCGGCGGCGGCGGCGGCGGCTCGAGCGCGGCGAGGAGCGCATGCGGCTGCGCGCCACCGTCCACGTTTGCGCCATTCAGCTGTAACCGCAGCGCGTGCGCCTCCGCCTCCGCCTGCGCCGCGCGCTCGTCGGCCGCGCGCCGCGCGCACGCCTCGGCCGCCGCCGCCGCGCCGGCGGCGGTCGCGGCGCCGACGAGCTCGGCGCGCTCGGCGGAGCCGAGGGGCGCGCGCGCGCGCAGGAGCGCGGCCAGCTCCACCGCCGACAGCTTGTCCAGCCGCGATGTCGGCTCGCCGCCCGCATCGGTGGCCACGCCGTCGGCCGCGCCCGCCGGCTCGGTCGCGGGCGTGCCAGCGGCGGGCACGTCGTTTGGCGGCGAGACGCCGGCGCGGTCGAGCATGTCGACAACGGCCGCGCGGAGCGCTTCGTGCGCCGCGCGCAGCCCGCCGCCCTTGCTGCCGCCGCCGCCGCCCTCGCTCGGCGCGGCCGACGCGGGCGCCTTGCGCCGCGCCGCGCCCTTTGCGGGCGTGCGGCTGCCCGCCGACGCGTCGTCGCCGTGCTCGTCGAGCCAGGCGGTGGCGGACTCGAGCTTTGAGCCGAACGACGCGCGCATCCCCGCCGAGCCTGCAGTCGCCGCCGCGCGCGCCGTCTCGGCCGCGGCGGCCGCGGCCGCCGCCGCGTCGGCGAGGGACAGCTGCGACGCGAGCGCGAGGTTTGGCGGAAGGGCGCCGCTGAAGGTGGCGCGAGAGAGGTCAACGGACGCGACGTCGGAGAGCGCGGACGACGCCTTCTCGCGCGCCTTGCTCACCCAGTCCATTCTCGCGCGCCGCGCCCACGCGTGCGCGCCGCGCGCGGCCGCAGACCGCTCGCTGGGCACTAGACCTGCCGCTCGAGCCGCAATTGAATGTGGGTGGGCAGCCTGGCGGGGCCGGATCGCGAGGCGCGAGCGTTCAAGGCGTGACGACCGTTGAGCGCGCGCAGTGCGCATGCCCTATAGCCACAGCGCGCCCAAAGCCGTTGGCGCAGGCGCGAGGCCACGCCCGCCGCGACGCCGCGTCGGCAAGGCGCGCTCAAGCCGGAACCTTGCCGGTGCCGCGCGCGCCTCGCGCTGTGCGTTCTACACTTTTGCCCCCACATTGTGTCATAATGCTAAACCTGCAGGAATTTCGCGCTGCACGTGTGCAACTTGCAAGTACTCAAACTGCATGTTTCGAATGGTTTGCGAGGGAAAGCGTCGAGAAATGCTGACGTCTGGCGTAGACGTGGAGCGCGACCCACTCGGGCGCGGCCTGTCGCTCGTCGCGGCGCGCGCGTTCGCGCCGGGCGAGGTGCTGCTCGATGAGCCACCGCGATTCCTCCTCGTCGAAGCAGACGACGGCGTCGACGACGAGCTCCTCGCGGCGACATGCGCCGCGACGGGCCAATCGGCCGCGCACGAGCTCCCGCGCACGCTCGCGGCCGCGCTCGCGCTCTGGGTGCGGCTGCCGCACGCCGAGCGGTGCGCGATGGCCGAGCTTTTCTGCAAGCCCGATGACCCGGGGCTTGCGGAGCTCTGCGCGTCCATCGCCGCCGAGGTGCGCACGCGCGTGCCGCGGCTCTCGCACGTGGGCGAGGACGCGGGCGTGCCGCCGCTCGGCGATGCGCTGCTCGTTTGGCTGCTCTCGTCGCACACGACGGCGTGCGTCGAGAGCGGGAATGAGGGTGCGGCGCTCTTTGCGCTCGGCCACCGTTGCAACCACTCGTGCGCGCCCAACGCCGCGTACGTGCCCGCCGGCGCGCATCGCCTGCGCCTGCGCGCCCTCGTGCCGATCCGCGCGGGCGAGCACATCTTCACGTCGTACTTGCGCTCGCACGAGCTACTCGCGCCGTGCCACGTGCGGCGTGCGCTCCTCTCCGCGCGCAAGTGCTTCCGCTGCGTTTGCGCGCGCTGCGCCGCCGCCGACGACGCCGAGCCGGAGCGCGCGCTCCCGTGCGCATGCGGCGCGCGCGCCGCGCTCTCGGCCGGCGGCGCGTGGCGCTGCGCCGGCTGCGGCAGCGTCGCGCCGCCGAGCGCGGAGGTGCTCGCGCGCGAGCGCGAGCTCTGCGCGCGCGCCGCGCGCGACGAGCTCCACGCCGCCGAACTCGAGCCCGGCCGCTGGACGGAGCATTGGGTGCACTGCGCGGGTGCGTGGCGCGAGGCCGCCGACGAGCTGCGCGCCGCACTCGCCGCGGGCGACGGCGCGCGCGCGCGCGCGAGCTGGCCGCTGCTGGTCGAGCACTTCCGCGCCGCTGAGTCGCGCCACCCGCACGCGCGCCACTTTGTCAGCGCGCACGCCGCCGAGGCGTTCGCGTGCCTGCGCGCCGCAGCGCTCGCCGACGCCGACGCCGACGCGGCCGCGCTCGCGTGCCGCCTGTGCGCGCCCTACTTGCGTGCGCTCGAGGCGGAGTACGGCGTGGATGACGTGCACAATGCGCAGATGCGCGCCTTTTGCGCCGGCCGGTGCCGCGCGTGCGGTCGGCCCGACGCGTGCGCCGTCGGCGCGCACTGTGCCGAGTGCGCGGCCGGCGGCGCGCCGGCTGACTGTGCCTTCCTGCACGTGGGCGAGCGGGCAGAGGGCGACGCCGCCGTGCCCGAGCGCATGGGGCTGCAGATGGCGGTAGGCGCATGCGAGGGCATGCGCGTCTTGAAAGCGGCGGCGAGCGGCGCAGAGGTTGTCGTCGTCAACGCGGCCAAGGCGTGCTGATGAGCAGCTCGGCCGCAGACGGTCGAGCGTGTCGAAGGGCATCTGTATCTGGTGGCGTGTTGTGCTCATCCTTTCGGCACCCCGCAGATAGGGCCCCTAAACGACCGCGCCCCCCGGGCCTATCATTCGCCCAATGCCGGCTTGCCGCCGAGCAGCTTGCCCAACCCGGCGCGGCCCGTCGAGAGCGCGCCCGTCACGACAGCGTGCGCGGCCGCGCTCGCGCCCTGCGCCTGCGCCTGCCCTCGTCGCAGCGCTTGCAGCTCCTCGCCTTGCTCGGCGAGCAGCGCTTTGACCGCCTGCCGCGAGGACGGGAGACGCGCGCACGCCGAGAATGCGCGCGCGACGCCAAAGGTGGGCGCGAGCGCCCGCCGCGGAACGCCCCCACCAGCAAGCGCTCTCATTTTCAACCAAGCGCGCAGCTCTTCCCGCGCGCGCGCGCGAACACGCGAGTGCCCCTTCGAAAAGGGCGGGGAAGGGCGGGAAAAGGGCGGTCGTCCCGCAGCGAGCAATAGAGGGCATGCACAAGGAAACAAAGCGGGCCGTTGTGCGCACACCTCCCTCTCCTCCATAATGTGACGAATCTTCGCCTGCAATTCGCGGGTTGTCGCCGCCTCCGCCTGCGCGCGCACAGCACAATGAGGGCAAGGCGGCCATGCAGGGCGAAGGACCGCAAGCACGGGCAGCGGGCAGTGGCCCGGGCGAAGGCAGGGGCGGCGGTGGCGAGAGAGGAGTGCGTGGGATAGGCGGGGCACGGTCATGGGCGGGGACGAGCGCAACGCGCGGTGGCCAAAAGGCACGCCGCTGGCGCGTAGACGCGCCGCCGCAACGCCGCGCCGTCGTCGCCCACTCCAGCGACGACGGCCGTGGCCGGCACCCGACGCGCGCGCGGGGCGCTGCGCGAGCGATGCGGCGTAGCGCAGCGCGCGCTCGGCCCCGCCTCTCGCACACCTGCATCTGAGAAATGGTCGCCCTTTGGCGCTCAACCTGCGAGGCGAGCTCCATCGCGCGCTCCGCCGCGGCCGCGTGCTCGCGTGCCACCGGCTCGCGCGCGCTCGCGCTGCCGCCCGGCGCGCGGCCTGCGCCGCCTCCGCTACCGCCGCCTCCGCTACCGCCGCCTCCGCTACCGCCGCCTCCGCCTCCGTCTCCGCCTCCGTCTTCGCCACCGCCACCGCCTCCGCCTCCGCCTCCGCCGCCGGCAAGCGCCGCACTTAAACCTTCGACCTGCGCGGCAAGGCGCTCGATCGTGGCACGGTCCTCGCCAACCTTGGCCATCACCTTGCCTTTCCACTCCGCCCACGACGCCTCCTTGCGCGCGTGCGCGGCGCGCACCTCGTCAAGCTCGCGCGCCGCCGCAGCGGCCGCGGCCGCGGCGGCCGCCGCCGCCGCCGCCTCCGCCGCAGCGACGCCGTCCGCACCGCCGCCGCTGCCGTCGCCGTCGCCACCGGTAGCGCCCGCGCCCGCCGCCACCAGCGCGCGCACCTCGGCGCGCAGCCTTTCCGCCTCCGTCCGCTCCTCGCCCAGCGCCTCCGCGAGCGCCTCGGCCGCCTCCCGCTCGCGCGCGGCGTCGGCGCGCGCGTCCGCGGCCTCGCGCGCGAGCGCCGCCGCAGCCTCCGCCTGCGCGGTCACCTCGGCCTCGCTGGGGCCGGTCGCAGCGGCGCGGTCGCGCGCGGCTCGCGCCGACGCGTCGCGCGCGGCGGCGACCTCCGCGCGCGCCGTGCGCAGCTCATCCTGTAGGGCAGCGATGGCGGCGCGGTCGACGGCGGCGCGGTCGGCGGCTGCGGCTTCGGCGGCGGCGGTGGCGGCTGCGGCTTCGGCGGCAGCGGCGGCGGCTTCGGCGGCGGCGGCGATGGCGGCGGCGGTGGCGGCTTCCGCCGCCGGCGCGGAGGCATCGGCGGGTGGCTGCGCGGACGACAGGGCGACGAGCATCGAACGCACGTCCTCGAGCTCGCGCTCGCGCGCGCGCGCCGCCTCGCCCGCCGCGGCCGCCTCCGCCTCCGCCGCACGCGCGCGCGCCTCCGCCTCCGCCGCGCGCGCGCGCGCCTCCGCCTCCGCCGCGCGCGCGTCCTCAAGCTCGCGCTCTCGTGAGCGCGCCGCATCGCCCGCCGCGGCCGCGGCCGCTGCCGCCTCCTCCGCGCACGCGCGCGCCTCCACCTCCGCTTGAACCGCGCGCTCCTCAAGCTCGCGCTCGCGCGCGCGCGCCGCCTCGCCCGCCGCGGCCGCTGCCGCCTCCGCCGCCAGCGCGCGCGCCTCCGCCTCCGCCGCGCGCGCAGCGGCGGCGTCGCGCTCCGCGGCGGCGGCCGCTGCGACCGCGGCGTGCGCCGCCTCTCGCCCGCGCGCTTCGTCTGCCAGCGCGCGCGCCTCCGTCTCCGCCGCGCGCGCAGCGCCGGCGTCGCGCTCCGCGGCGGCGGCCGCCACAGCCGCCGCGGAGGCAGCCGCGCTGTCGGACGTTGCATGCGCCCCGTCCGCGTGCTTGCGCGCGGCCGCCAGCTCGGCGCCCAGCCGCTCGGCCTCTGCGCGCGCCGCGTCAAGCTCCTTCGCCGCCATAGCTCGCTCGGCCGCGAGCTCGGCGCCCAACTCGTCGGCGATCGACGCGCCCACCTCCGCCGTCAGCCGCTCCGTCAACTCCGCCGTCAGCCGCTCCGTCAACTCCGCCGTCAGCCGCTCCGTCAACTCCGCCGTCAGCCGCTCCGTCAACTCCGCCGTCAGCTCCGCCCTGAGCTTCGTCGAGAGCGCCGCGCTCAACTCGGTCGTCAGCGCGGCGCGCAACGCCTGCTCGTCGCCAGCGGCGCCGCCACCATTCCGCCCGCCGTCCGCCGACGCGTCGACCGCCGCCCCGCGGTCGCGCGCGGCGGCGAGCGCAGCCACCGCCGCTGCCGCGTCGGCGCGCGCGGCGGCCGCGTCCGCCTCCGCCGCGCGCACCGCCGCCTCATCCGCGTGCAGCAGCTGGCGTAATCTGCCCATCTCCTCCGACTGCTCGTCGCACAGCGCGCGCAGCGACTCGGCTTCAACCGCCGCGCCACGCGCTGCCGCTTCAGTCTCACCGAGCCGCTCCACCGTCTCCTCAAGGTGCTCGACGCGCGCGCGCACGTCAACGAGCTCAGCAGCGCGCGCGTCGGCCGCCGCGCGCGCGCCCTGCAGCTCGCGCCCACGCTCGGCGCCCTCCGCGCGCGCGGCGGCGAGCGCGGCGCGCACGCCCTCCAGCTCCGCCTCGAGCGCCGCGAGCGCCGCGCCGCCATCGTCCGAACGGCCGCTCTCGGAGGGCTCGGGCGTGTGCGCGCGCTCGCGCTCGGCGGCGAGCCTCTCGGCCGCCTCGCGTGCCGCGCTCGCCTCCGCCAGGCCGTTCAGCCGCAGCCGCTCGGCGAGGTCGGCGCGCGCAGCCTCGGCGGCGACCGACGCCTCCTCCGCCCCCGCCAGCCGTCCGGACATCTCGGCGAGCTGTCCGGACATCTCGGCGAGGGCGGCGGAGAGCTTCGCCTCTCGCGCGCGCGCGCCGTCCGTGGAAGCGCGCAACGCGTCGGCAAGCTCGGCGCGGTCCGCGTCCGCCGCGCCCGCCGCCTCCTCCGCAGCGCGCAGCCGCTCCGCCAGCGCCGTGCTGCCCGTGTCCGCCGCGCCCGCCGCCTCCTCCGCAGCGCGCAGCCGCTCGCCAAGCGCCTCGTTCTCAACTTCCGCCGCGCCCGCCGCCTCCTCCGCAGCGCGCAGCCGCTCCGCCAGCGCCGTGCGGTCCGCGTCCGCCGCGCCCGCCGCTTCCTCCGCAGCGCGCAGCCGCTCGCCAAGCGCCTCGTTCCCAGCTTCTGCCGCGCCCGCCGCCTCCTCCGCAGCGCGCAGCCGCTCGCCAAGCGCCTCGTTCTCAGCTTCTGCCGCGCCCGCCGCCTCCTCCGCAGCGCGCAGCCGCTCGCCAAGCGCCTCGTTATCAGCTTCTGCCGCGCCCGCCGCCTCCTCCGCAGCGCGCAGCCGCTCCGCCAGCGCCGTGCGGTCCGCGTCTGCCGCGCCCGCCGCCTCCTCCGCAGCGCGCAGCCGCTCCGCCAGCGCCGTACGGTCCGCTTCTGCCGCGCCCGCCGCCTCCTCCGCAGCGCGCAGCCGCTCCATCAGCGCCGTGCGGTCCGCGCCCGCCGCGCCCGCCGCTTCCTCCGCAGCGCGCAGCCGCTCGCCAAGCGCCTCGTTCCCAGCTTCTGCCGCGCCCGCCGCCTCCTCCGCAGCGCGCAGCCGCTCCGCCAGCGCCGTGCGGTCCGCGTCCGCCGCGCCCGCCGCCTCCTCCGCAGCGCGCAGCCGCTCCGCCAGCGCCGTGCGGTCCGCGTCTGCCGCGCCCGCCGCCTCCTCCGCAGCGCACAGCCGCTCCGCCAGCGCCGTGCGGTCCGCGTCTGCCGCGCCCGCCGCCTCCTCCGCAGCGCACAGCCGCTCCGCCAGCGCCGTGCGGTCCGCGTCCGCCGCGCCCGCCGCCTCCTCCGCAGCGCGCAGCCGCTCCGCCAGCGCCGTGCGGTCCGCGTCCGCCGCGCCCGCCGCCTCCTCCGCAGCGCGCAGCCGCTCGCCAAGCGCCTCGTTCTCAGCTTCTGCCGCGCCCGCCGCCTCCTCCGCAGCGCGCAGCCGCTCCGCCAGCGCCGTGCGGTCCGCGTCTGCCGCGCCCGCCGCCTCCTCCGCAGCGCACAGCCGCTCCGCCAGCGCCGTGCGGTCCGCGTCTGCCGCGCCCGCCGCCTCCTCCGCAGCGCGCAGCCGCTCCGCCAGCGCCGTGCGGTCCGCGTCCGCCGCGCCCGCCGCCTCCTCCGCAGCGCGCAGCCGCTCCGCCAGCGCCGTGCGATCCGCGTCTGCCGCGCGCTCGCGCTCGGCAGAGGCGAGCACCTTCGCCTCCAGCTCGACGGACGTAGCGGACAGCGCCGCGGCGCGCTCGTCGAGCGCCGCGCGCTCAGCGCCCTCGCGCGCCTCAGCGCCCGCCGCGGCGAGGCGTTCGCGCAGCTCATCGAGCTCAGCGTCGGCGCACGCAAGCGCGCGCTCGAGCGCGCCTTCGCGAACGCCCGCCGCCTCGGCCGCAGCCGTCGCGTGCAGCTCGGCAGCCGTGGCCGCACGCAGCTGCGCGCGCGCCTCCTCCAGGCCCTCGCGAGCCTCGCGCGCGACGGCGCGCAGCGCGCCCGCCTCCGCCTCCGCCGCCGTCAGCCGCGCGGCGGTCGCCGCAGCGCCGCGCGCCTCGTCGCGCAGCGCGCGCTCGCGCGCGCGCGCCTCGGCCAGCTCCGCTTGGAGCGCCTGCGCGTGCTCGATCAACTCGGCCTCGCGCGCGCGCGCGCGCTCGCGCTCCGCAGCCGCCACCTCGTCCGCCGCCCCGCGCTGGCGCTCCGCCATCGCGGCCGCGTCGGCGGCCGCGTCGGCGTCGGCGCCCGCGCCCGCGCCCGCGCCGTCTCGCGCGAACTTGGCAAGCGCCTCGTCAAGCTCGGCGCGCAGCGCGCCGAGCTCCGCCTCGAGCGCCGCGCCGCGCGCCGCGCGCTGCGCGCCATACACCTCCGCCGCGCGGAGCGCGACGGCCGTACGCGCGAGGTCATCTGCGAGAGAAGTTTCAGCCCGAACGGCGCGCGCCGCCGCGTCCACGGCGTCGAGCGCCTCATTCTCAACGTCGGCGAGCGCGAGCGCGAGCGCGCGCGCGCCCGAGCGCGCCGCCACCGTCTCCGCCGCCGCGACCTCGCGCTCGTCGGCCGCAGCAGCCGCCCGCTCGCGCCAGCGCTCCGCCTCGGCGGCGAGGGCCGCCGTCGCGTCGGTGCGGCGCGCGGCGGCGCGAGGCGAACTCTGCGGGCTCGGCGCGCGCGCGGCGCGCGCAGGCGCCGGCGTCGGTGGCTCGGACGGCGTGCGTAGCGCGGACTCGCTTCCCGCCGACGAAGGGGCGCCAGGCGCGCTGCATGTGCGCACGGACGGCAGAGGCGTGCTCGCGCTCTCGTTGTCCACGCCGGCGCCTGCGCCGGCGCCGGCGCCGGCGTCGGCGTCGGCGTCGGCGTCGGCGTCGGCATCGCCGCCGGCCGCCTCGTCGTCGAGCTGCCGGCGGATCCGTTCGTAGGGCGTGAGCTCCACATTCGCCTCTGCCCCCGCCTTCGCCCCCGCCCCCGCCTCCGCCTCCGCCCCCGCCTCCGCCTCCGCCCCCGCCTCCGCCTCCGCCCCCGCCTGCCGCTGCGACTCATGCTGCGGCAGGTTTGACACGCTCTGCGCCGTCGCCGCCGGCTTGCGGAATGCGGGCACGCCCGTTGGCGAAACGGCGGGTGGCATGCGCAGGGCGGCGGCGGGCACGCCGACGGGCGCGACGGCGGGCGGCGCACGCGCGCCGCTCGCGCTGCCAAAGCCGCCGCCGCCGGTGGAGTTGCCGGTGCCGCCGCCGCCGCCGTACCCGCCGCCGCCGCCGCCGTACCCGCCGCCGCCGCCGGGCGACGCGACGGACGCAGCTGCGACGGACGCCGAAGATGCCCGCCGGCGAAGGGCCGCGTTCTCGGCGGCGAGCTTCTCGATCTGCGCCTTGAGCGCCTGGTGAGTGGCGCGCGCGGCGGTCGCGGCGTCGCGCGCGCCGTCGGCACGCTCGGCGAGCTGCCGGTACCGCGCGCCCGCCGCGTCAAGGCTCGCGCCGAGCTCGGCGATCTTCGCGTTGGCGGCCGCGAGGTCGAGCGCGTGCGCGCGAATCGACTTTTTCGCCGCGCCGAGGAGCGCCTCACGCTCGCGCCGGTCGGCCTGCAGTTGCGCGAGCTCGACGTCAAGCGCCTCGAGCGCCACCACGTGCTTCGCGCCCGCCGCCGCCGTCGCGCGCTCGCGCTCGGCCGCCGCGTTCGCGTCGGCGCGCGCGGCGACTGCGGCGGCGTTCGCGCGCTCGGCGTCCGCGCGCGCGGCCGCGAGTGCGAGCGTCGTGCGGTCGAGCTCGGCGGCGCGCAGCGCCTCGTCGTAGAGAAGACCGGCGACGCGCTGCCGCTCGCGCCCGAGCGCGCGCTCGCGCGACACGCAGTGCGCACACCCGTCGCCATCGTGGGGCGGCGATGGCGGCGGGGCGGCGCCGTGCGCGTCGGCGCGCCCGTCCGCGCGGAGCGCGTGCAACTCGGCGGCCGCGTCGGCGGCGCGGCGCGCCATCCGCTCGACGTCCTGCTTGGCCGCGCTGAGCGCGCCACGCGCCTCTGCCGCCTCCGCCACCGCCGCGTCGCGCGCCGCGCCCGCCGCGCGCGCCGCGCGCTGCGCCTCCGCCAGGACGGCGTCCTTGGCGCCCAGCTGCGCGACCATGGCTTCGAAGTTGGCGCGGTGCTGCTCGAGCTCAACGCGCGCACGGCTGAGCTCGGCGGCGGCGGTCGCCGCGTCGGCGCCCGCGCCGCCGCCCGTTGCGCCGTGCGAGCCGCCGCTGCCGAAGAAGCCGGCGAAGGCGGACGTAGCGCTAACACTGCCGGTAGGCGCGGTAGGCCTATGCGCGGGCGCGCCCGGCACGCGCGGCGCGGGCGCGGCGGCGAGCGGCGCGGCGGCGGCGGCGTTGGCAGATGGCTCGGCTGCCGATCGGCGGAGCTGCTCCTGCAGCCTGTTGAGCCGCGCCGACAATTCGCCGTTCTCCTCGCACGCGCGCTCGGCGCGCTCGCGCTCGGCGGCGAGCTCGGCGGCGTGCGCCGCATCGCGCTCAGCGGCGGCGGCTCGCGCGGCGTCGAGCTGCGCGGCGAGCTGCGTGGACGCAACGCGCGCCTCCTCCGACGCTGCGTGTCGCGCCTCCGCCTCGCGAAGCTGCCGGCTCAGCGCCGCCGCCTCGGCCGCGAGCGCCTCCGCGTCGGCGCGCGCCGCGTCCGTCGCCGCGATCGCGCGCTCGCGCTCGGCCGAGACGGCGCGGAGCTCGGCGCGCGCGGCGTCGAGCGCGGCCGACTTTTCTGCCAGCTCGAGCCCCATGTGCTCGAGCACATGCTTCGTCTGCTCCAGCTGGCGGTCCGCCGACTGGCGGCCGCCCGCGCCGAACATCGCGATGCGCGCTGGCCGCCCCAAAGGAAAAGCCGGCCCGGCCGTTTCCGACGCGCGGCGGGGCCGCGCGCGCGCTCGCGGCGATGGCGCACGACCTGGAGGAGTCGGAACGGACGATGCAAAGCGTGTTCGAGGCGCTCACTGTCGCCGCCGTCAATGCCGCCGCGTTCGACGGCGAGACGGGCGAGCGCCTCATCCCCGCGTCGGCGCTGCTCGAGCTGCTCCCAACGCTTCGAGCGCACGCCGCGCGCGCGTCCGACGTCGCGGCCGAGCTGGGCGCGCTGCAGAGCGACAACGAGCAGCTGCGCGCGCGGCTTCGCGACGCGACGCACGGCCCCTCCGCGCCCGCTGCCGGCCGGCCTGACGGCCACACGGGCCACGACGCGTCGCGCCTCGCCGCCGCGCGCGCGCGCTCGCGGCGCGACATGGACGCTCTCGCGGACGAATGCCGGCGCGCGGTCGCCGAGGCCAAGGCGGTGGCGGCGGCGACGGCGCGCGCCGCCGCGGCCGAAGAGCGGCTGCGCGCCGACCGCCGCGTCGCCGCCGCACACGCGCGCTCGCGCGAGCGGCTCGCGGACGAGGCCGCGCGCGCCGACCGCGAGGGCGCGCGCGCGGACGCCGCCGAGCTGCGCGCGGGCGAGGCCGAGGCGAAGCTGGACGAGGCGCGGCGCGCGCTGCTTGCCATCCGCACGATCCATGCCGACGCCGTTGGCGCGCTCACGCGCCAGCTGCGCGCCGCGCGCGGCGACCTTCCGCCGCCTGTGCCCGGCGCGCCTGCAGCGGCCGACGGCCGGGACGGGCGCGCCCCGCGCGCGCGCGGCCAATCTTCCGCCGCTGCGACCGCCGGTGGTGGCGACGGTGACGGCCCTCGTGACCGCCTATACGGTTACTACCCGCCAGACACGCAGGGCGTGGGGGTTCGCATCGACTGGCGAGTGGCGACGCCGCCGCGCGCCGCCGCGCAGCCCGCCATATTGCACGCCGGCAAGGAACCGCCGCACACGGAGCGCACGCCTGCGGCGGCACCCGCCGCCGCCATCGTGCCCGCGCGCGACGACCATGCCGGTGAGGGCGGGGGCTCGCGGCGTGGGCAGGCCGTTGGCGCGGCCGCGCCGGAGGCGGCGCGGGAGGCGGCGGCACGCGAGGAGGTCGTGCCGGCCGCAGGCGAGGGCAGCGCGCAGCTCGAGCCGACGCCGGCCGCGGCGAGCGGTACGCGGTCCCGAACCGCCGGGCGTGCGCGCGCGCCCGGGAGCGCGCCTGCGGTTGCCGGCGGCGCGAGCCCACGCGGCAGCGATGGCGGCGGCCTCGCGCCGGCGGCGGACGAGGTGGAGCCGAGCGCAGCCGCGCAACCGCGCGATGCCGCCAGCGCATCAGCTCCTTCTGCCCTGGCGCCTGCGCCCGCAGACGCCGCCGCGCCGGCCGCCGCCGCGCCGGCCGCCGCGGCCAACGAAGCGCCGCGCGCCGGCGGCGGGCGCGTGCACGGCGCGAGCGCAAAGCCACTGGGCATAAGCGCACTCGTGCGCGCGCAGGAGGTGGATGCGCCGCCAGCTGGCGCGGGCGCGCGCTCGATGCCGAGCCGACCGTCATTCGCGCTGACGACGGCTCACTGAGACACTGGGACACTGATTGGAAGTCACGCAAGGAATCGTGAGAGGCGCGCAAGCGCACGTCACCTGTGCGCCCACTTCCGGCGCGGCGGTAACGCCGGCGCACTACCTGTTCGCGTGGCGCACGTCCCGCAGGATGGCGTCTCCCTGCGCGTAGAGCGCGTCCGCGAGCGCGTCCGCGTCGTTGGGGTAGCGCTGGCACAGCTCGCGGTGTGCGCCATTCGTGAGAAGCGCCGGCTCGGCCTTACCGCGCCGGTCGACATGCTTGCGCAGCGTGGGCTCGCGCGCGACGAGCAGTGCGATGGCGACCGCGCGCCGCGCCTTGGCTTTGCCTGCAAGCACGCAGTTGAAGGCGTCAAGCCGACACCCGATTGAAACGTTGAACGAACCGCCCAGGGCGTACAAAAAATTGTCCGTGTGGTCCGGCCCGCCATTTGCCGCGCTGATGATGTGGAAGACGTGCTGGCCCTCGTGCGGCGCGCCGGGCGAGAGCTCGATCAGGTTGTGCTCGCGCAGCAGCTTGGCGTACTCCGCGCGCGACATGAACGCGCCGCCGGCCTGAATGCGGCCGTGCGCGGGCGGACCGCCGGCGTGCGCGAGCCCATGGATCGGGTCGGTCGCCTCAAGCGCGCGCAGCAGCACCGGCTGCGCGCGCAGCTCCTCGCGCAGCGCCTCCGTCTGCTCGCGCAGCGCCTGCGCCTCCTCGCGGAGCGCCTCGTTCTGCCCGCGCACGATGGCGACGTCCGAGCGAAGGCTGTGCGCGTCCAAATTCAGCTGCTCGAAAAGTCCGACAAAATCGCGCAGCTGCTGCGCCTGCGCGGCGTCCAGGGCGTCGATGCGCGCGGCGAGCGCCGCGCTCGCGGACGGCGCGCCCGCGCCGCCGGCCTCCTGCGCGGCGGTCGGCTCGGCCTGCGCCGCCGCGGGCGGCGCCTCGGCGGGCGCGCCTGCCGCGGCGCGCTCGCCGCTCGAATCGGCGGCGTCCATCGCGGCGATCGCGGCCGACGCAGCCGCGAGCGCGGCGGCCGGCGCTGCGCGGCTGTCGACCCACGCGAGAAGCCGGCTGAGCAGCCACTGCCTCGTGCGCTCATCGTCCCAGTCGTTGCGGAACCCTCGAAGCGACACTTTGCGCGCCACGCACGCCACGCGGAGCTGCGCGGCGGACAGCTCCTCGAGCTCCGCCCAGTCGGGCAGGACGCGCGCGCGCAGGTCCGCAATACGGTCCGCCTCCGCCGCGTGCGCGGCCGCCTCGCCGTCCAACGCGCTGCCCGACGCGTCGCCGTGGCACGTGGCCGGCGCCGCCGCGCCGGCGGCCGGCGCCGCCGGCGCGGGCGACGCGCGTAGCTGCTCGGCGTTCGCGCCGGAGAAGACGTGCCCGTCCACCTCGACGACCCATAGGCATCGCACCGCATCCCAAGCGGCGGTGTGGCCGTCACGCATCGGCGGGCGACCACGTGGAGGCGGCGTGTGCGCCGCTCCTCTCTCCAGGACGTTCATCGTGTCGGCCGCGAGTAGGTCCTCGGCGACAATCGGCGACTATCGGCGAGGAATTTCCGCCAAAAACGAATTGCCAAAAGTAAGCGCCGTTAGTAGTATTATTAATTATTTTGGCCGTCTCTCGGCCGGGATTTTTCTTCCGTTGCTGTTGGGGAATCTGTTCTGGAGCTGTACAGACCTGTACAGCTTCTCGCCGGCGGCCCCGTGTCGAGCCCACCGAGCCCACAGGCCGCGCGGCTGCGCGGCGCGCCTCGTTGGGCGCGGATGCGATGCCGATGAGGCGAGCGATCAAGGCGTGCGCCGGCAAGGATGACCAGCGCACGCGTCATGCGCTCCACGGGAGGCGCGCGCGGAGGATGATGGCTGCGACACTGGAAATGGGTCAACCTGTTGGCTACGACGACGACTCAGCAAACAGGTCCAAGCACCGCTGTCGCGCGTCCTCGTCGGCGTCGACGAGCATCGCCACGGCCGGCGTGCGCGCCGGCGCGGTGGCCAGCCACGCGAGCACGTGGCCGTGCCCGTTGGCGAGCGCTTCGCGCCTGCACGTCTCCACGAGCATCGGGCAGCCATGCTCGTGCGCCCAGCGCAGCACGGCCAGGTGGCCGCCGCCCGCCGCCGCGTCGCACGTCATGTAGTCCCACTCGCAGCCGTGCGCGCGCGCCCAATGCAGAACGGCCAGGTGGCCGCCGCCGGCCGCCGCGAAGCACGTCATGTAGTCCCACTCGCAGCCGTGCGCGCGCGCCCATCGAAGCACGTCCACGTGGCCGCCGCCCGCTGCAGCGGTGCACGTCGCGCTGCTCCACTCGCAGCCGTGCGCGCGCGCCCACCGGAGCACCTCCAGGTGGCCGCCCTCGGCCGCGCCGGAGCACGTGCCGCGGCCCCAGCTGCAGCCGCGCTCGTGCGCCCAGTGAAGCACCGCGAGGTGGCCGCCGCGCGCGGCAAAGCTGCAAGTCTCCTCGCCCCATTCGCAGCCGTGCTCGCGCGCCCAGAGGAGCACGGCGAGATGGCCGCCGCCAGCTGCAGCGGCGCATGTCCCCTCGTCCCACGCGCAGCCACGCGCGCGCGCCCACCGCAGCACGTCGAGCCGGCCGGCGCCGGCCGCGGCCGCGCACGTGTCGCCATCCCACGCGCATCCGCGCTCGCGCAGCCAGGCGAGCGCGCGCGCGCTGCCCACGCGCGCGGCAAGAGCACACAGACCGGTCTGCTCGACGGCACCGAACGCTGTCGAGCGGAAGTTGGGCAGTGCCCACGCCCAATCAGCGAGCGCGCGCGTGCGCAGCATCGCGGAGCGTGGCGTCCGCGTCGGCGCGCTGAGCGCGTCGCGGAGCGCGCGGCACGACGCGCGCGCGCAAAGAGCGTAACAGCCGTCGACGAGCGAGGCGACGCGCAGAAGCACATCGGTCGGCAGCTGCAGCAGCGGCGCCGGGCGATCCATCCGCCGGGGGCGTCTCCTCGCGAACGGAGGGCGCTAGGATACCGCGCCGATACCCCTGGTCTCTTTGCGCCAAGCAGCCAACGGGCCAAATATATCCTGAATATTTTTTTGGGGTTGATATTTAATTTGTTTTGGCGGACACTTGGCGCCCTGCCGGCATCCCCTGCAGCACGCGTCGCTCAGGACCCCTGCAGCACGCATTCCATCCCGGCCACGCTGAGGCCGCCCAGCGCCGCGGCCATCGCCAATCGTGCGAGCGCGAGCTCGCTTGCGAGCAGAGGGCGGACGGTGCTCGCAAGCCCGCCGCGCCGAGCGGGCGTCCGCCCGCTGGCGAGCGGACGCCCCGCGCCGAGTGGCAGAAGTGCGTGTAGCGCGAGCTGCGCGACGGCCGCCTGCTCGAGTCGCATAAGCGGCTCGTCGGCTCGCGCGTACGGGAGCGCTGCAGCGTGCCCGCACACGGCGCTGGCGCCGGCGCGCAGCTCGAGAGGCTCGCACCACGCGCTGACAGGCGACGGGACGAAGGGAAGGTCGACCGACTGGAGCGCGACGGCGCAGCATGCAAGCCCGCTCGCCAGGCACGCGCGATCGAGCTGTAGCTCGAGCTGTCGCCGGCGCGCGAGCGTCGCATCGCCGCAGGTGAGGAGAGCGAGCGGGTCGAAGTGGCGCGGCGGCGGTGCGCGCAGTAATTCATCCTCGACAGCCATGCCCACAGGCGCGCGTCGCGCGGCCGGGCGCGCCCTGGCGCTCGCGCTGAGCCTCGGCGGTGCGGAGAGCGCCAGCGCGGCGACCAGGACCCACATCGCCCTTTATTAATTTTCTCCTTTTATTCCGTCCCTCTGATTTCATGAAGGGCCGCGCCCGCTCTTTTAAAAATCGAGCATGCTCCAGAAAGCATTTTCTCTCTCTGGAGGGCGTGCCGGCCACCCGAAAGAAGGGCGCGGGAGGCACCCGCGAGGCTCGCCCGCGGCGCATGGTGCTCATCTACGAGGTGCTCGACGACGGCATGATCGAGGAGGTGCCACGCCTGCCGCGCGATCGGCGCGCCGGGGCGCCGTCCGGCGCGCGCGCCGACGCGCAGCAGCCGCCGCTGCCGCCGCATCCGCTCATGACGATCGGCGGCGTCCAATTCCGCCGGCCGCCGCCGATGATCGAGTACGGGCAGCGGATCGCGCCGACGATCAGCGTCGGTTTGCCTCCACTCAGCGTCCTACGCGCTACCGCCGGCGCGCGCCTCTTCGCCGGCGGCGGCGCCGACGATGCGGACCAGAACCGCTGGGAGGAGGACGACGACAACCACGCCGGCGTGCGCGCCGGGCGCACGGCCGCGCGGCTGGCGGCGCTGCCCGACGATCCAATGGGCGACGCCTCGTGCGTGCGCGTCACCTTCCAGAACGTGAACGGCCGGCAGTTGCGCAGCGTCGGCGCGCTCGCGCCGCCGGGCGCCGGCAGCGGCGGCAACGCGCCGATCGGCGGCGGCGTTGGCGCGGTGACGCGGCGCGCGAGCGTCGGCGAGCTGTTGGCCGAGCCGCCGGCGCCGTGGGGTGGCTGGAGTGGCGCGTTCGCGCCGCGCGCGCCGCCTCCTCTTGCGCGCGCCGCCGCGGCGTCGGCTGGCGTCGGCGACGGCGCGGCCGCCGAGCCCCCGGCGGCGGCGGGGCCGCCCGCGGCCGAGCACGGCGCGCTCGGCGCGCGCGGCGCGCGCGGCGCGCGGGGCAAACGGTCGCTCGCGGACGCCGAGGCGGAGCTTGAGCGGATGGCGGGCACGCTCGCCTCGTCGCTCCGCATGTCCGATGTCGGTACGGACAACAACATGTCGGACGTGATGAACGGCCCGGCGGGCGCGCGCGGCGCTCTCGGCGCGTTTGGTCGCGCGGCGGGCGGGGTGGGCGCGGTCGGCGCGCACAAGGCGCGGCGGACGGGCGCGGTGGCGAGCGCCGCGACCGCCGCGGCCGCAGCCGCCGCGGCCGACGGTTCATCGAGCGATGACGAACCCGCGCCGCGCGTGGCAGATGCGATGCGTGCGCCCACCGGCGCATCGGCGGCGGCGGCGGCGTCGGCTCGCGCGGACGAGACGCCGTGCGATCGCGGCCGTTTTGGCGAGCACGATGGCGGCCTGAGCTCGGCTTTGCACTCGCCTGTTGCGCTGTGCAGCCATCGTGCGGCCGTGTGGCCACGGCCGCCTGCACCGGGCGCGGACGCGGTGGGCTTGGGCGCGGCGGGCGTGGGCGCGGCCGGCGCGGGCGCGGGTGCGGGCGCGATGGGCGACTTGAGCGACGCTCCGCACAGCCCGCGCACGGCGTTGACGAGCGGCGCAGCTCCGACGGCCGAGCAGCACGCCGCCGCCTGCCTGAGCGCTGCGCGCAAGCGTAAGGCCGAGGCGATGACGAGCGCGGCGGCCGCGGCGGCCGCGGCGGCCGCCGCGGCCGTGTCCGCCGCCGGCGCGCGCTCGTCCGAGCTCGACCTGTCGCTGCTCGGCGCGCGCTTCACGAACGGCATCGCGCTCGGCGGCGCGTGCGGCGGCCTCTGCGGCGCCTGCGGTGCTGCCGGCGGCGCCGCCGGCGCCGACGACGGCGTCGACGGCGGCGCCGAAATTCAAATCGCGACGCCGCCGGCCAAGCATCGCCTCGTCGCGCCCGACGCGCTTGCGCTCGGCGGCGCGGCCGCGTTTGCGACCGGCGGCGGCGGTGGCGGCATGGACGTGGGCGTCGCCAGCGATGGCGTCGGCAGCTGGCAGCTCAAGCCGTCCCTCACGAGCGATGGCGACGGGGCGGTGCGTGGCCGGCACGGTGGCTGCGGCGGCGCGTGCAACGGTCACGGTGACGGCGGTGTGGCGCGCTGGTGGCAATGCGCGAACGCGACGACCGCCCAGCTGCCGCACGCCGCGCTGCCGTCCGTCGCCGGGCCCGCAGCCCACGCGCCGCTCGCGACGACGACCCGCGAGCACGGCCAGGCCAGCGGGTACGGCGGGTACTGCGGCGGGTACGGCGGTTACACCGGCGGGTACGGCGCTGGCGCGCAGGGCTGCGCGCGCGGCGGCGCGTGCTGCGGCGACGGGTTTGCGAGCCGCATGCCCGAGGAGCGCGACGCCGGCGGAGCACCCGTCGGCGCCCAGCTCGCGCACGCGCACGACGCGTCCGGCTTCGTCGGTTACGGTGGCGGGTACGGCAGCGGGTACGGCGGTTCTGCGGCAAAGCTCGTCAGCTCGCCCGTCTCGCCGCTCAACTGCGGCGACGGCGGCCTTGGCTTTGGCTTCGGCGCCGGCGCCACCCTGCGAACCAACGATGGCGGCGGCGGCAGCGGCGGCGCGCACGCCGGCGACGCGGCCGGTGCGCTCGACGGCCGCTGCGACCGGTGCGCGTCGGCCGCCGCGTCGGATGGCCTGAGCGCGCTTGCGCCGCCTGCGATGGACATTCCGTCCACGCTGTCGCCGTCGGGCGCACGCATCGCCTCCGGCCTCGCGCGCGCCGGCGGCGGACACGGCGGTGGCGCGCCCAGCTTTGGGCCGAGCGCGCACCTTCGCTGGGCGGCGCAGCCGTCGGCGGCGCATTCCGGCGCGGGCGCGGGCGCGGGCGCGGGCGCGGGCGGGTGCGCACGGCCTGTGGAACGCGCCGGCTATGGTGCATTCCTCGGCGCGCATGACTCGTTTCATATTGCCGATGGTGGCGTTGCGGGCGCCGGTGCCGGCGCTTCCGTCGCCGTCGCCGCCGGCGGCGCTGGCCCAGGCGACGCGCCCCTGTGCGCGGTCGACGGCGGCCGTGGTTACACGCCGCACCACGACGCTCTCTTTGCCGTCGAGGTGGGCAAAGCCGGGCGCAGGCCGAGCGCGAGCACGGACACGTCATCCAACCTCGCGTCCGCCGCCGCGTCCGCCGCCGCGTCCGCCGCCGCGTCCGCCGCCGCGTCCGCGGTCGCGTCCGCCACCGCCTCGCGCCGCGGCTCTGCCGCGAGCGCCGGCAGCGCGCACGCGCCGCCCCGCGCGCTCGGCGCCGTCGCCACGCCCGCCGCGGCTGGCCAACGGCCGCACGCCGAAACGGCCGAAACGGCCGAAACTGCGCAGCCGCCGCTGATGCGCGCGGGCGTGGGCGCGTTCGGCATTGATAACGTCCGTGATACGGGCAACGGTGCCCTTGGCGGCGGCGGCGGCTTCGCGTGCGGCGGCGCCCCATTCGCGCCCGCAGCGCCAGTGGGCGCGTGTAACGATTGTGGCTTCTCTGCCGCGCACGTACCGTTCGGACGCGGCGGCTGCGGCGCGCTCAGCGGCGCGCACGAGGTGCGGCCGCGCGCGGCGCCAGTGGCTGTCGTTGTGGGCGGCGGCGGCGGCGGCGGGAGTGGCGGCGGCGGAGGGGCGGGCGGCGTGGATGGCGGGTTGGTGTGGGGGCCTTTTGGCATGCGCGCGAAGAGCTGACGCAGGCGGCGCGAGAGCCCGCCAGCTCGCATCGCGCACGCACCGCACAATTTTCACTCACACTCACAGTCACGTCGCACGAGGATCACGTCTCGTGTTGGGGTGTGCGTGTTGGAGCAAGGCGACCGTCAGTGCGTGACTTGTGCGGGTTGTGCCTCACTGCCCACAAACCGAAACGGCCGACCAGGATTTCAGTTTTGGCCTTTGGGCCAAATATTTGGGTGAGTAAAATGGCGACCGCCAGCGCGCGAGCGGCTCTCGGAGTGGTGGCGAAGTGATGGCGGAGCGCGCGCACGTGGCCGTGGCCGTGCCACCGCTGCGGCTCGACCTCGTGGCTGCTGCAGCGGCCACTGGTGTGGAGCGCAAGTGCGACGACGTGCACGCCGCGCCGCGCGCGCTCGCCGCGCCTCCGCCGCGGGCTGCGAGTGTCGCCGAGGCGCGGTTTGCGCGCGGCGCGCCCGGCGGCGGCTTCGACGCGACGGACGATGGGCGTCCGGCGGGCGTGCCGTCCACAGAGCTCGCTGCCGCGCGCCAGCGTGCGCGCGAGGCGCTTCGGCTGCGCGCCGCGCGCGCGCCTGCCGGCGGTTCGCCGGCCGTTGGTGGAGGCGGCGCCTGCGTTGCGCGAAGCATGGGCAGCCCGTCGCACCCCGTCGCGCCGCCGCTGCTCAAGTATCGTCACGCCACTCCCGCTTACAGCGCCAGCGAGCGCGGCCTCGCGCCCGCGGGGCGCACGTCGGCCGCGATCGCCGGCGGGCGCGCGCGCATGCCGCTCAAAGCGCCGGGCGACGCGGCGCCTGCGGCGCGCGCGTCGACGGCCGCGTGGGTCGTCTTTCCAGAGCGCGCGCGCGACACGCGAGCCGCGCACGCGTGCGCGCCGTGGTGGGACGCGCCGCGGGCTGGCGATGGCACCGCCGGGCGTGCCGACGACGGCGCGCAGCGACCAGACCGCCGCCATGCTGAGCGCTCAGCCGATGCGCGCCCAGGCGCGCAGCGACCCGCTGGGCGCACATCGGCTGAGCATGGCGACGGCAGGTGGGGCGGTCGTCGGCTCGCGTCGCCGGTCGCGTGGGGCGGCACGGGTGCGGCCGGTCGGTACGGCGGGCGAGGCGGTTACGATGACGGCGGCGGTTACGCGAGCGATGGCGGTGACGTGAGGCTGCGCGCCCCGTACAACGGCGCGGCCGCGGCGTCGGACAGTACGGACGGCCGCGCCGACCGCGCGGTCGGGCCTGAGCACGGCGGCGTGGACGGCGCCAGCCGCGCCGGCCTCGCGCGCGCCGAAGCCGCGCCGCGCGCGCCGCCATCGCCCCACCCGCACACATCGCCGAGCGCCGCGTCAGCGGCGGTTGCCCTGGCGGCGTGGGCAGCGCCGCCGGAATTGCCGACGACAACATCGCCGCCGCAGACATTCGACGCGCCACGCCGCCGACCACCCAGCCCGCCGCCGCCGCCTCTTTTTGAAGAGCAATTCGCCGCCGCGCAGGCGCGCGCGCGCCGTCGCGGGCGCGCGCGACGCGCACGCTCGCTCCCGCCGGCGACGCGCGTGCGCGCGTCAGGCGACGTGGCGCGCGCCGACTGGGCGGAGGCTTGGGAGGGCAGCTGGGCGGCGCGCTCGCGCGGCGATGCCGAGGTGGTGGGCGGCGCGGACGGCGGCGCGGACGGCAGCGCGGATGGCGGCACGGGCGGCAGCTGGGCAGCGGACGGCGGCACGGGCGGCAGCTGGGCAGCGGACGGCGGCACGGGCGGCAGCTGGGCAGCGGATGGCGGCACGGGCGGCAGCTGGGCAGCGGACGGCGCTGGGAGCGTTTGCGGTGGCGGCGGCGGTGGCTGGTGGCGCGCAGGCTGCGGCCTCAGCCAGCACCACAGTCAACCTCACAGTCAGCCCCACAGTCAGCCCTACAGTCAGGGCCTCACTCAGTCGGAGAGGCTGGGCCTGGCAAAGGTGCGCGCACACGCGTGCGACCCGCCCATCTGGGCATGCGCCCGACGCCGGCCCGCGCACGCGCGACACGCCGCTCACGACCGCTCCGTCGCCGCCCAACCGCCCACGACCCCGCCGCGTGCGCCGGCAACTTTGCGGAACGCCTCGGGCCTCCGCTCCCGCAGAGCACCCAGATTGAAAACAGGCGGCCGCGCGCGCGCGCCGCGCCGCGCGCCGGCGCCGCAGCCTCGGCGCGCCTGTGGCTCGGCGCCGCAGGCGTCGAATCCGGCAAAGGGCTTGATGCAGAATTGCTCGACGCCGCGCATGGCGCTGGCATTGAGCATGGCGGCCGCCGGCGCGCGCGCGCACGCGCGGATGCGGACGCGGCCGGGCTGCGCGCGAGTGGCGGGTACGATGGCGGCTGGCTTGGCAATGGGAGCGCCTGTTGCGGCGGAGCCGACGACGATGGCGTCTCGCGCGGCGGCGCGCACGGCGCGCGCGCGCGCGCGTGGGCCAACGTGCACGCACGGCGCACGGCCTGGAGGAGGGGCGCCGCCGAGGGCGGAGGCGAAGGCCACGGCGGCTGGGACGAGCGATCCGATCCGCCCGCCGCGTCCGCTGCCGACGCCGGGCCGCCCGCTGCGGGTCTCACGTCCGCCGAGGCCCGCGCAGCCGCGGCGCAGCCGCGCGGCCGTGCGCGCGCGCGCGTTTCCGATGTGCGCGTGCGCGCTGGCGGCGAACTTGGCGAGCGTGGCGGCATGGACGACGGGTGCGAACGCACCGGCGACGGTGGCGCGCCGGCGCCCGCGGGCGTGCCCTCCGCCGTAGCCTCGCGGCAGCGAGCAGAGCGCGGCCGTGCGCGCGCCGTCACACGCGTCGGTGTGGATGTCGGCGAAGGCGATGGCGGCGTCGGCGCGGGGCCGGCAGGCGACCCACGCGCTGCTGACGAGCGACGTGCTGCGCCGGGTCGGCTGGTTGTGGATGAGGCGGCGGCCGCCGCCGTCGCCGGCGTCGCGTCCGCGCTCGCGGCGGATTTCTCCCGCGCCGACCGGGGGCGCGCGCACGCGCCGACGGCTGATGCGGGCGGCGGCTGGGCGAACGGAGGTGGGCGTAGCGGCACATTGAGCCCTACGCCACTGCGCTGGGCGCGGGAAGAAGCGCGCGCTGAGCCGGACGCGGGCGCGGCGCCGGACGCGGGCGTACGCGCCGCCGCCAGTGCGGCGACGACGTGCACTGCGAGTAACGGCTGCGCGGCGGGCGCGGCGCCGCGCGCGGAGGCGACGGTGCTGGCCTGCTCTCCGGCGTGGGGCGGCAGGGCGGCTGACACGACCGGAGGCGGCGGTGCGGCGTGGTGGCGCCGACTGCCGCCGGCGTGCATCACCGGCCCCGACTTGAGCAACGCGCGCGCCGAGCAGCCGCAGGGGCGCGCGGACGGCGCCGCGCGCGCCGCGCTGAGCCGACGCAGCCCGCCGCACGCCACCGTGGGCGTAAATGCACACGCAAGCGTGCGCCGCGCGCCCGACGCGCTCGGCACGGCGGGCGAGCGTGCGACTGGCTGTGTCGCGTCGGCCTATGACCTTCCCGCCTTTTTCCAACAGCGCGAGCTCGCCACCGCTGTTCAAAGCGGCGAGCGCCTCGGCGCACACGCACGCGCGGCCGGTGCAGCGCGCGGCGGGCTGGGCAACGGCGGCTCGGCCGCAGAGCTGCGCGCGGCAGCGTGGGCGCGCGCTCAAAACGTCGGCGCGGACGAGCAACAGGGCGCGCCCCGCGCGCAGAGCGGGGGTGGTTGCGGCTACGTGCCGCAGCCGCTGCCGCCGCCGCCATTCGTCAGCTGACAGGCGTGCGCGCTGCTTGCGCATGTCGGTATCACTCCGGGGGCGCTCAATGAAAATCAAAAAAAGGTAAAAACTAAAAAGTATTCAAGTGATCAGTAATGAATGTCCAAAGTCAAAAGCGAGTCGTATCATTCGGCCGGGCCGCTGCGACTTCGTGATGGCGAAAACGACGCGCGGCAAGGCGCCGGCCGGCTCGCCCTCAAAGGGCGTGACGAAGAAGGCGAAGACGAGCGTGGCGGCCGCCGCGCCCAGCCCGATCAAGGGCGACAAGGCGCCGGCGGGCGCCCTGCGTGTCCACATCGAGGCGTGCAAGTCCTGAGGCGCGTTCAAGACCCGGGCCGAGAAGGCGCGGCGCCTGCGGGCGCGCGCGCGCGCGTGCGGCCGCGCGGCGCACGGCCGGGTGGGCTGCTCACGCGGCGCGCTGGCTGCACGCGCGCTGCTGCGCCGGCCACCACCCGCACAGGTCCGCAAGCTCCTCGCTGAGAAGCTTCCGGCCACCGTCCAGGTTGAGGTGAACGGCGACAAGCCGCGCAAGGGCTGCTTCGAGGTGACGGTGCGCGGCGAGGATGGCGTGGTGGGCGAGCCCATCGTCTCGCTCCTCGACATGCCTCGCCCGTTCGCCCTCCTTAAGGCGCTCGACGTCGACGAGGTCGTCACGGCCGCCGTCGCGCGCGTCGGCGCGTAAAAGCGTCGCCCTGGGCGCAGGCGACCGGGCGAGGGCGTGCGATGGCGGCACGGCGCGGCGCGCGGCGCGCGCAGTATTGGCGCGCACGCATCGGTGCACCGGAATGAAGGGCCCCGTGCGAAACGGCATTGCAGCGCGGGGGTCCGCGCGGCGCCCGCCCACGCGCGCGCGGGCAGCGCGCGCGCACTGCGCTGGCGCTCTCGCGCAGAGCGCCGGCGCGCTGCGCGGCGGCTGCCCGCGGCATTTGGGCGGGCGGCGGCGTGGCCTCCGCTCGCCGGCATGGGGCCTGGATGGGTAGTGCACCTGGTGCGCGCGCGCGGCGCGCGCGCTGACTGCAGCGCAGAGTGAACACTGCCGGCTTTTCTTGAAGCGAATATCAGTGTGAGCGTCCACATTACGTCTGCCACTGCGAGCCTCGGATCTTGTCGTCACCGTCCTGACTTCATCCCCCCCCCCCCCCCCTTCCCCCCCCCCCCCTTGCTATTTGGCCCGTCGTCGACGGTCCGTGTCCATGCTCGGTGTCGTTGCCGGGCTCGGCCTTGCCGGCGGTCGGGGGGTGCGGCGGTGCGTTGCGCCAGACGCCGGTGACCAGTGTGCGCGCCACGATCGGACCTGCGTCTTCGAGGTGCGTGTGACCAACTGCGCTTCAGCCAGCCCGGTTGACTCGCCGGCAGTGTGAGAGTCGAGGCAGCTAGTTGAAGATTTGCAAAATGCCCTACGCATTTCCGGGGACGGAACGCGGGCGCAGAGCAGCGCATCGCGGAGAGCAGGTGGCGCGCGCAAGTATGGGCGGTCGGCACGGGCTGTGAGCGCGAGCGCAGGTGGAGAGCGGCTTGGCAACAAGGCGACTGAGGGGCTTGCGCGCCGTTACACCGTAGCCCCCCCCCCCCCCCCCCCCCCCCCGCGCGCAGCATGTGGCGCTCCGACTGCGCGCGCGCAGCCGTTTCAAAGCGCTGCACCTCCGCACGAGCGCGCGAACGACGACGCGTTCTTCCGGGCCACGCGCATGGCCGGCGTGCCACGAATGGCCGGTACGCGCGACGCGGAGGGGCGCGCGCCGCGCGCACCTTCCCGAGGACGCTCTCGAGGATGAGGAGGATGGTGAAGCCCATCATCGCAAAACGGCCGTTGATCTTCTCCGCCCATGGCACGAAGCCGAACAAGTACCGCTCATCCTCCGGAACGTACGGGCCGAGCTTGGCGAGCACCGCGTCGACCTGCGCCGACGCGAAACCGCGCGCAAAGGCGACAGGCGACGCGGTTGAGGCGATGCCGCGCGGCAAGGCTGTGAGCGCCGGCCCGCGCGCAGCGAGATGTCGCCGCCGCCACGCGCCACCGCGCCTCCGGGCATTGCCGCCCGCAATCGGTGGCGGCCGCACGCTGGCGCGCGCACCTCCGCCGCGTACGCGGCTTCCACCTCCTCTGGCGGGAAGACGACCTCGCGCGTGGGCGCGTCGTCCATGCGAACGCACGTGGTGCGCGAAATGCGCGCGCGCGCGCGAGTCGGCGCGCCCACCACGCGCAGCGCGCCGGTCGGCACCGCCGCGCCTGCGAGGAGCGCGAGGGCAATCACGAGGCGACGCGCCATTGTGGACTCTCGAATTCGCACGTTTGGAAAAGGGCGCCGCCATGCGCGAGATCGCGTGGCGGCGATGCGCGACGGCACTGGCGACGGCCGACGTGGACGCCGTGACGCGGCACATCGGCTTTTGCCCGTGGAACGCGCACTCGGTCGCCGCACGTGACGTCGCGACGGGCGCACCGACGGTGCTCCGCATGTATCCGCTCTCTGCCGAGCTCTCCGTTAGCCGCGGCTCGAGCGCGGCGGCGCGCGGCACGCTCACGCGCATGCAGCCGTGGCCGACGCTCTTCTGGCTCGTGTGCCCGCTGCTCCGCGCGCAGGTGTCGCATCTCGAGGCCGTCGGCTTCATTCCGCTCCTGCGCGCGGCCCTGAGCGCGTCGCAGCCCCTCACCGCGGAGATGGCGCGAGCACACTCCGCGTGCGCGCCGCGCGCGCCACGCGCGCCGCGCCGGCGCCGCCGTTGCCCGCATGGCCGCCCCCGCCAGCACACGCAATGGCAACGCAAGCGCCTTGGCTTGGCCTCCATCAGCCGCATGACCCTCGCGCGGCTCACAGAGCGCCGCGCCGGGCGCTGCACGATGGGCTCAGCGCGCCGCGCGGCGCTTGGCTCGTGCGCGGCGCTTGGCTCGTGCGCGGCGCTTGGCTCGTGCAAGCACCGCGCCGGGCGCTGCACGCGCCCTCTCGCCGCCGCGAGCGCGCCCCTCGGCGCTGCCCGCGCGCGCGCGCCGCCGTATGGCTGCGTGGCACACGGCAATGGGCGACTGCTGCGTGGCACACGGCAATGGGCGCGCGTCCGCCAGACGCCCACGCAGCCGCCCCGCCCCACACGCTCACCCGTGCACCGCCCGCCCCATCGCCCACCCGCCGCCCGCGTCCCGTCCGTGCCCACATTTGGCGCGCGCGCGCGCGCGCCTATTTTTGTTTTGTTGTTGTTCTTTGGCCACAGTTACGCAGCCGAACGGTGGGCCTTGCTGCTTGCGCCCGACGCCGCTCTCGTCCACGAGCGCGGCTGGGCCGCGCGGCTGCGCGATACGGGCGTGGGCGGTATTGGGGATCAGGCGCAGCTCAAATGCCTGCACGCCCATTTTGGACACCACCTTGCCGTCCACCAGCTCGCCGCGCAGCACGGCGCCGGCGCGGGCGCGGGCGCAGGCGCAGGCGCCGACGAACACGGCGGCGGTGGCGCGCGCCACGATCCCAGTGCGCCCATCGCGGCGCCCGCTTCATCGTTCGACGCTGGCGTGTGCGGCGCGGTAGTGCCCACGGCGTCGGCGCTCGGCGCTCGGCGCGGCGCGCAACATGCCAATGTTGCGGGCATGTGGGTCGATTTTGCGCTGCGATCCGGACTGGGCGACGCAGCCGCCGAGCGCCAGCGCGCAGCGCACGAGCGTCGCGCGCATGCAGGCGCGGCGGCGCGGCGGCGCGCTTCGGACGTTGCGGCGGCCGCGCTGGGGCCAATCGGCGCGTTGGGTAATACGGCTGGCTGTGAGGAGCGCGACGCGGAGCTGCAGGCGTCGGCGTTGGCGCTGCTCGACGCCGTGTCGCGCCAGTGCGAACAGCTGCACAACCAAAGCTGAAGGGGGCGAGTGCCGGGTGAGACTCACAGAATCCCCCCCCCCCCCCCCCCCCCCATATCATGGCTCACACGGGGCGCGTTGCTGCGGGGGGGGGCGAGCTTCGCCGCTGAGTGCTCGCGGCGGCCCGAGCCGTTGGCCGTTGGCGAGGCATGCGCGCGCGTACCCGGTGGAGGCGGCCGCCGCTCAGGCGCACGGCCGCGCGCGCAGCCGTAAACATAAGAGGCGCGGCGCGAAGGGGAAGGGAGGGGAGATAGACAGGCTCAGGACCCTGCAGCCGTCACTGTCAGCGGCGTGCCCCACCCACAGCCGTCAGCAACAACGCCGCGGCGGCACGTGCCATCGACGGCAACGGCTTTTGGGTGACGGCATTTTGTGGGGTGACGGCCGTGACGCCCGTAACAGAGCGCGGGTTTGGGGGCGACGCGGGCTGCAGGCGCCGGGCGATGTTCGGCGGCCCGGCCGCGGCCATCTGTTACAACTGCGGGCAGAGCGGGCACCAGAGCCGGCTATGCCGCGCGCCGTGCGGCCAATGCGGTGATCCGTCCCACCGCATCGGCTGGCACTACTACAATAGCGCGGGGCCGGCCGGCGGCGGTGGCAGCGGATCGGGCGTGCGCGCGCGCGGCGGCGGCGGAGGCATTGGCGGTGGCGGCGGCAGCGGCAGCGCCGGCGGCGGCGGGTGCGAATGGCCGTCACCGAGCGCGACAGACTGGCGTGGCGGCGTCGGCGTCGGTGGCGCAGGCCACGCGCCGCACGACGCGATGGGCGGCGCGTGCTACGGCGCGGCCGGCGGCTTTGGCGCCGGCTGCTGCGGCGGCTGCTGGGGCGCAGCGGGGCAGCTTGTTGGCTGGGGTGGCGCCGAGGCGATGGGCGGTGGCGCGGGGCCATGCGCGGGCGCGTCTGCATGGGGGGCAAACGCCGCGTGCGCCACGCGCGGCGGCTGTGCGTGGGCGGACGGCGTTTGCGGATCGGTCGGCCCGGGCGCGGCGCCTGGCGCGCCCGGGGCTCTGTGGGGCGCGCCGCCCGGCCCGATGCTCATGGGGGCGGCGCACGCCGGCGGGCTCGCGCTGATGAACGCAACCGGCGGCGGCAACGGTCGACTTGGCCACCTCTCGGCCGCCTTGGCGGCCGGCGCGGCCGGCGGCGGCGGCGCAGGCGGTGCGGCGCGCATCGCCATCGCCAGTGGCTTTGGGGGCGCGTCGGACCATCGCCGGCGAGGCGGCGGCGGCGTTGGCGGCGGCGGCGGCGGTGGTGGAGGTGGTGGCGGTGGCAGCCGTGGGCCGCTGAGCGCGCCGTACGCGCGCCGCCCACCGCCGCATCCGCAGAACGGCGCGCACGCGTGCACCGGCGGCGCAGGCGGAGCGCATCTGCCCGCTGGCGCGCGCGCGCCGCTGCCATCGCCGGCCGGCGGCGGCAGCGACGGCGGCGCCGGCGCCGGCGCCGGCGCCGGCGGCGGCGGCGACGGCGGCGGTGCGGCGTTGAGCATTGTGCTTCTCTACGATGATGCGCTGCAGGACGCGTGCTTAAAGCGCATGGAGGCCATTCTCCCGCCCTCCGCGCTCGCCGTGCTCTCCGCGAACGCGCCGCGGCAGCGTTCGCCATCGCCGGCGCACGCGGCGCTTCGGCAGGCGGCGGGCAGCGGTGGCGGCGGCGGCGATCGGCCGGGCAGCCCCGCACACGCGCCGGCGCCGGTCCACGTGTACATCTACAATGTGCGCGTGCGGAAACTTCTCGGAAAGTTCCGCGCCGCGGGCGCCGGGTACGAGGACGCGGGCGGCGGCTACGGCGCCTCCGGCGGCGGGTTCGCCAACGGCGGCGGCAGCGGCGCGTACGCCGGCGCGGGCGGCGGGTACGGCTCGGGCAGCGGCGACGGCGGTTACGGCGGTTACGGCGGCAGCGGCGGGTACGGTTTGGCGAATGGCGGCGGTTACAACAACAGCGGATACGGGGGGACGTGCGCCGGGCCGATCGCGCCCGCAAACGGCAGCGGCGCGGACGGCGCGGCGGCTGGAGCGGGCGCCGCCGGCGCGTGGCACGCGGCCAGCGCCGGCGCAGGCGGCGGCAGCGGCGGCAGCGGCGGCAGCGGCGGCAGCGGCGGCGGCGGCGGCAGCGGCGGCAGCGGCTGGCTGCCCGACACCGGGATGGCCGTGGCGGTGGGCGGCGCGCGCATGCTGCGCGGCCGGCTTCCGCTCTGCCTGGAGGACGCCAACGAGCTTGTCCGGCTCGGCGAGGCGGAGGTGACGGAGGCGCTGCCGTCGCTCGGCGCGCACGCGAGCGAGCTCGTCGCCGCGATCGAGCGGGGCGCGTGCGGTGGCGGTGGCGACGGCGGCGGCGGCGGCGATGGCGGCGGCGATGGCGATCGTGCGGGCGGCGCGCGCGACGCGGGCGGTAGCGCGGGCGGTGCGGGCGGCGGAGGGGGCGACGGCGCGCCGCCGGACCTCGCCGGACTTCTTGCGCTCGTCTGCTCGACGGAGCAAGCGGAGGCGCTCCGCGCGCTTTTTCAAAAGTGCGCGCGCCGCGGCCGCGGCCGCGCGCGCGCGCTCGCGTGGCTTGAGGGCACGGATCCGCGAGCGCGCATCCCGGATCGCGGGATCCCTTCGGATCCACAAGCGCGCATCCCGGATCGCGGGATCCCTTCGCATCCACGAGCGCGCATCCCGGATCGCGGGATTTCTTCGGATCCACGAGCGCGCATCCCGGATCGCGGGATCCCTTCGGATCCACGAGCGCGCATCCCGGATCGCGGGATCCCTTCGGATCCACGAGCGCGCATCCCAAAGCGTGCCGAGGCCGGCCGCATCCGGGATTCAGTCCTATCGCGAGCCACGGGCGCCCGCCATTCACCCCTCACCGCGCACGCGCACGCCATTCACCCCGCACCGCCCGCATGCCTGCCCCCCCCCCCCCCCCCTCCCCTCCCCTCACGCCCTTCCCTCACGCTCGACCCGCGCGCGCGTCCAGGCGGTGCGACGGCGATGAGTCGGGCGACGTCGCCCGCGCCGACGCTGGCGCGGGCAGGCGCGGCGGTGCGCGCGCGCCGCGCGCACATGAGCTCGCCGACGCCCACGCCCACGCCCACGCCGACGCCGACGCCGACGCCGACGCCGACGCCGACGAGGGCGCGCGCGCGCGCGCGCGCGCGCGCGGCGCGGGCGACGGTGCGGCGCCCACGCGCGGCCGCGCGCCACGCGAGGTGTGCAAGAGATGCGGCGCGCGCTTTGCGGACGGGCGCGTGCACGCGCTCTTCTGCTCGCCGCCGCCCGCGCTGCTCGCGCGCGCCGCGTTGGGCAGCGGAGGCGGCGGCGGCAC